>JAACJT020023417.1:0-22875 GCA_009936485.2 Gymnarchus niloticus | reverse complement strand
GTCTGTCGGAACGTGTCAAAGTCAGATTCTGTAGGTCCACCCGTATGATATTGTGGCTGAATAGAAGATAAAAAGATCCTGTACTCAGCACTAGATGTGGATTTCTGGTTCTACAGGAAGACAGCGCTTGAGCGCCATCACCTGGAGACCATGGGGATAACGCACATCCTGAACGCCGCAGAAGGCAAGTGGAACAACGTGTCCACAGGCCCAGGTTACTACAGTGACATGACCATAGAGTACTATGGCATTGAGGCTGAAGATACCCCTGCATTCGACCTCAGCAAATTCTTCTACCCTGCAGCTCAGTTCATCCACTACGCACTGAGCAATCCACAACGTAAGTGGGGGAGGGAGTCTGGAAGGCCACTGAGGATGCCCTCCAGGCTCGCCCATTTTTTCTTTTTGGTTTTTCATCACAGTTCTTCCAGGTGAATCTGAAAAGGGACGTTTTAGTCACGTTGGTTGGACCCAGAGACCCTCCCTTTAAGCTCCATGTTCTCGCTCTTCCAGATAAGCTCCTGGTGCACTGCGTCATGGGAAGGAGCCGATCGGCCACGCTCTTCCTGGCCTACCTCATGATCCACAAGGGCATGACTGTGGTGGAGGCCATTGAGCACGTGAAGCAGCGGCGATGCATCCTGCCAAACCGCGGCTTCCTGAAGCAGCTCCGACAGCTGGACATTCAGCTGCAGCAGCAGAGGCCCCACCAGGTGGCCGAAACCTGTAATTGTACTGAAGGGGACACTGGACAAATGTGACGGTCACTTTGTTTCTTAAGGGTGATTAAGGGAAAATTTAAACTGCCATGACTATTTTTATAATCATTGAGTCTTTTCATTCTTCCTCAAAATAATTATTAAAAACTATGCTGTTGTAATCCTTTTGCAACTCAGTTTATGCACATTGATCCTTGAGAAATTCTCATCAAGACTTACTAGGATCTGTTGATACCTTACTCATATGAAAATAAAGCAAGAAATGTTTCCTTTGAGGTTTCAGACACGTTTACTCTGAGGAATGCAGGAGCCAAACCTAGAGAACACGTTTTATACAGCTTCATTGAATTGACCTTAGTTAGCTAAGACATCCTGTGAGGCCTCCTTAGCTCAGCGCAACAGTCCATGCAGACTGGAAAACGGTCTGTGTGAAGAGCGACACACACACACACACACACACACACACACACACACACACACACAGAAGAGGCAACCACACAGATGACAGATCTGAAGGTCTGGCCAGTCCTGGGTCTTCTACCCACCACCTGGTTCCAATGGGGTTCCCACCCACTGTAAGCAGCTCTTAGCTCAGGAATCACACAAAGCCTGTTTTAACTCAGCAAAAATTTATTTCTGGCTATAATGTACAGCATTTAAATGGCTGACTAGAATGAATCCTTAATAAAATTACCATTACATTCTACAGACCCCCAGTCCCACTGTAGGGGTACAAAAGGATAAAAAAATAAGCTTTATAAACAGACTTGCTTGTCACACACCGTTTGCTGACTCAGCCTGGCCTATTTACAGCCTCTTCTGTAAAATATTAATCACATTTTTAATAAAGATAGACAATGAATCTACAGCTGGAATGAAAAAGTGACTTTTAAAGGCATTTCTCTACTACTGCAACACTGAGGTGAATATGCAGTAATGTCTATTCTACCACTGTTGTATGCAAACGTGCTTCAAGTGTGCAGACAGATCAGTTTGTGGTATAAAATGGAGCTGCCTTGTTTAAGGCAAATCTTGTACAAACAACAAAGTTTGCAATTTTCACACCATCAGATATAAAAATATAGATTCCTTTGCTCCCTTCTGGGAAGTGCTTTAAAAAGGCCATTTTTTAAAATAAATATAACACCTATATAGTACTACAGACACACTGTGCCTCACGGCGCCCCCTAGGTGTCATCACTCCAGGGAGATAAAGACATAAGCTGGGACGGCGAAGCACCGTTTGTAAAGATGGAGAATGGGCTGCAGCAGGTATGTCTCAGGGCTGTAGGACCGTGGGCAGGTCGCCATGACAACACTCCACGTAAAGCATCCCCTTTTTTAAAGCGCTGGTTCTTCATTGAACATGAGGTACTCTAGGGACAGCTGTCCTCACTATCTCCTCATGTAGGTGTTGCTCACTGACTGTTTCTGCAATCTGCCGTTCACGTATCCATGGTGACCTGCAGGTGTGTACATCACATTGCTGTGTGGCAGAGTCTGTACATGCTGCCCCGGGTATGGCTGAGTGCCCATCATGCCCAGCTGCACAGAGCACTGTGGGGGCTGGTTAAGGTAGGCGTGGTTGCCTTGGTAGTTGGTGGTCATGATGGGCTGCGTCACATGGTAACCATTCATGGCCTGGTCGATGGGTGCTATGTTCATGCTCATGTTCATGTTGACGCTGACGTTCATGTTGATGGAGCTGACACTGTAGGCTGAAGGTGGCGTGATGTTCAGCCCCACGTTCATCCGTGGCACCGCCAGACCCTGGGTGGGGGCCTGCACGGGGGGGCGCAGTCCATACACCTGCTGCTGGGAATGCCGAGCCGACTCTGTATGCATGGCCACGTGTCCCTTGGCTGGCTCCATCTGCATGCGAGTCCTCTGAAGGGATGGTGCACCCGCATTATGCCGCATCATCATGGGTGGAGGGGTCAGCTTGGGGGGCAATGTCCCAGGGATGGTGTGCAGCGGCAGAGATGCGGACGGCAACACGGTGAGTGGGTGTGAGGCAGGGTGACCTAAGGACATGGGCAGACTCTCCACAAGTGTGTTGGTGAGCTGCTGCAGCTTGGCCAGGCTGAACGAGGCTGTAGGTGGCGGGTAGCATGTGGTACTACATTCGAATAGGCCAGGGCCCAGCCCCTCGTGAACTTTGGCAAAGGCTCCTGGCACGGTGCAGCCCTGAGGGGACGAGATGCGGCAGCTTTGCGGCGAGTCGGTGTGGCACTGGGCCATTGGGACCATCTGCTGACTCAGGGCATAGCTGCTGGGGCCACTGTAGGAACAGCCAGACTGCGAGGAGGCCGCAATGCAGAGACTGCCTCCCCGCGCCGAGTCGTAGCTGCCTGGGTTCTCGTAGCTCTCCGCAGTGCTCTCGATGCTGCCCAGGTCGCTGAAGCCACTGTCCACCACAGATGGCAAGTCCAGCACTGGGCTGGCCTCCAGGCCCCGAAGCGAGTAGCCGCCCTCCAGCAGCACCATGCTGGGGCTGCCCACCGACCGGCTCGGCTGAGATTGGATGGAGGACAGAGGGCTGCTGTGCTCCGACTGGGTGTAGTCCTCAAAGATGGCCACATAGGGGCTCTGCTCCAGGACTGTGTAGCCTTCTGGGTCCCGGCAGGTCTCCCGCATCTCATCACAGTCCTGGAAACCACCATCAAGCATCGCCACCCCCATCAGCGAGCGCACTGCACATGCCGTCTCTGCATCAGCCTCAGGAAGCTCGTGCTGGCCATCTCCCTTCGTCTGAGAGGCAGGTCTGCTCTCATAAGGGCAGACATCACCCTGGAAGACCCCATCCATGACGGGAGGCTCATCTAAAACATCTTTGGACCACTGAAACGGCTCCTCGGATTCTCCTGCCACCATTCCCCCTGCTTCTGACTCAGTGGGATAGGCATGACCTTCATCCTCATCGTCTGCATCGCGATCCTCGATGGGTACGGTGCCTTCCTCTTCCTCTCCCACTCCTGACTGGTCAGCCACCCCTCCTTCACAGGAGGACACTTCCAAAGAGTCCGGTTTATCCGAGGACAAGCCCGGCAGGTCAGGCAGAAGCCCTTGTATGAACTCTGTCATTGATATGAGGCCCCCACCCTCACCAGCTCCAAGACGGGCCTTTGCTGATACAGCATGGTGCACAGCTTCCATGGGGGTCTCAGGGGGAGTGTAGAGGTCCAGTGTAAAACCAGCCTTCCTCTTGGTTTCCCGCTTCCGTGTAGACGGACCCCGTTTCACACCCTTAGGCCATCCCCTTTTGCGCCTCGTGGCCCGGGTTCGCCCCCCTGCAGACGTGGCTATAGAGAGAAGAGTAGGCGTCACGTTCACCGCTGAGGCATTAACCCCTGCCTCTGACCAGTGTGCACCAAACTCCAATGTAAACAGTACCACTGAGGAAAACGTCACCTGTTGTCATGACGATGTTGTCACCTAGGTGTCTGTGATTCTCCTCATTATCCATCAATCTCCGCCAGCCACTCGGGTGTGAGAGCCCAGGCCCATCCCTGCCCATCCTGGCGGGACTCCCCTCCTCCGAGTGGTCCAAGGGCTCATTCAGCACTTCTGTGGTTTCCAAGATTGTCTCTGTGGTAACGCTGTTGTTGATACGTTTCCTCCAGTGACCCCATTTCCGATTCAGCACTGGCATCTTCTGAAGGACCAAAACACACAATACTGTCATGGTCTGCCTAAACTGGACTAAGACCAGCTGTAACAGCATTCTTTCCATCGGTATACACCTGCCATTATACCAGTGACATGGGCCACAGTGGGCGGCTTCTGCATTTTTAATGGTCAATTACTAAGTAAGTCCACCAAAGAAGCTTTACAAGAGTTTTTTGTGACAGACAGTGTGACCACCAGGTGGCAGTGTTGCGCCAGGCTGCTGCAGTTGCTCCACAAAGCATTCTGGTAATAATAATAATAATAATAATAATAATAATAATATAGTACTTTATTTATCCCCATAGGGGAATTCTCCAAGTTGAGAGCCAAGGGTCAGTGCACAGGCAGCCAGCATCCAGTGCCCCTGAAGCAATTCACGTTAAGGGCCTTGCTCAAGAGCCAAATGGTGAAATGAACACTTGCTGGCGGCAGGATTTGAACCTGCAACCTTTTGATCACAGGAACAGACACCTAACCTGCAGAGTTACATCACTGCCCCAAAAAGTGAGTACGACAACCAAACCATCTCTCCTTACAATGGCCACAGACACCCAGATCGTTCAGAGCATCCATAGAAGACAAAGTCGCACTAGAAGGGTCAGACAGAACCCAAATCAGCAGTCCTACCTTTTTCCTCACTGCCTGGGTATGATCCAGCATTTGGTCGAGCTCAGGATTACAGTCAAGGTAATGTCCCAAAGTGTGAGCATGGTCCTCCTTGCCCTCACTGGCCAGAATGTCCTTCTGAGCCAGGCCTTTTAGAAATCCCTGTGGTGGATTCCTGCTACGGTCCTTGGTGAGCGATGCCCAGCTGGCCTCCTCCTCGTCCTCTTCCTCCTGACTGGTGCCTTGATCCAGCCGCTCAGCCTATAAATGAACAAAAACTCTTGAGCCACAGGAAATTCCATCTTCCATTTAAAGAATTACATTAATGAGCAACCAAAGGTCAATAAAGAGTCTTCCTCACCAAAGAGAAACAGAATTAAATACCATTAATGATGTAAGAAATTCACCTGGCGAATCAGCTGATAGATAATAACACAGTCACACATGCAACCAGACATCTTAATTTAACCATCAATTTTTTTTTTTATAACCAATCCACAGATGGATATTTCAATGGGACAGTACAGGGTCTGTAGCTTCAAGGTTTTAGCTTAATGTCCCTGTGTACAGCACAGATCTCGGCAAAAAATAAATAAAAACCCTGCCATCAGAATAAGACAGCCATGTGTCTTATTCTTTCATGGAGGCCTTAGCCTGGCGGACAGACCTGCCACTGACAACTTGCTGAAAACGATGACCATGAAACGATTTGAAGAAACGGCCGACTGACCTTACAGCCAAGTGTCAAATGAAACAGGCAAGGTGTCGATGAGCAGGTCAGCCATACACACTGTCACCTGAGAGACCACAGCTAAAGAATAAAGCTTGTAGCCTCACACCCACCTGGGCCTGGCGCCCCCTGCTGGTCAGCCAGCGTAGGTACTCAGAGTGCAGGGTGTGCTGGCGAGGCTTTCTCCTCAAGCGCTCCACATGCTCCCTGATCAGCCTCTCCCGCCGTACTATCACATACCTGTGGAAATAGGGGTGGGGGCTGTGTCACATCCCTCCCTTGAGAGATTTAGCCCCCCCCCCAGCCCCCACTGACTAAATGGCACTGCACCGACCTGCCGGCCCGCACCTCCAGCATGCGCAGCTCCTGCAGCGTGGCAGCGATGTCGTGCGGGCAAATGCCTGTGGCCTTGCTCAGGCCCCTAATGCTGAGGGCTGGCGCCAGGTGCCGCTGTAGGCGCTCCAGGATGACGCTGCGCCAGTACGCTAGGTAGGAGAGGCGACCCAGATGGGAGAGCGGCTTCTCGGGGGAACCAGGCTGGCCCTCGCACCTGGAGAGCAGGTAACCTGCGAAAGGCACGGACATGCAACGTGATTCCCTCTCTACTCATATAAATTGCCGAGGGGCCTGGTTCCCCCATGCAGCACAGGAAATGTGGACTGGAAGCCCAGCAGAAGATCTGAAGCAATAAAAATCCATATTTTTCCCAGTCGTCAGAAATAATAAGGGTGACAGACCCAGATCCCCACAGCACAGTCCTATAATGCCGAGTGTTTAGGAAGCAGCAAACCTTGGGGCCTCAAAAGGACAAGGAGGGACTAAGTGCCCCCCCACCACTCAAGTTTGGACCCCAAAACCACAGAACCACATGACTGATATCCTCAAAAGACCTCACAAACGTAACTAACAGAGACCCGGATTGTTTAAACCCCAGTGAACAAAATACAAGACAAGTGGAGAACACTTAACTAGCAATTAACCAGCGTAAAAGGTGACTGACATGCAAAATCCAGAATAAAATCCCTATTAATAACATGTTTAATGCACTAACATGCAGTCAGACCGCCCCAGCCAGTTGGGGGGTGACACTCACTGAAGTCAATGAGGAAGTGGCCAAATCCTTGTCTCTGGAACTGAGGCAGGATCATTATGCAGGAAACATTGTACCTCTGTTGGCAGTGCTTCTCCTGGTGGGGGGGGAGAAAGGGAGAGAGGGCTTTGTGTAAAACAAAACATTCAAATCCTATGATGATTAATTCCAGCTAAACAAAATGGATTTGTTCAGCTGGGTCTTGCCTCCTGGTAATTAGAGTAATTGTTGCCACTCGAAACGGTAAACCCCCAGGAGAACACGTCCCCCACCTTGGAGAAGTAGCCCACCAGGTGGCAGCCTTTGGCATCATTCCGCGTGAGAACGTAAAACAGAAAGGGTTCCACGTCGTAGTAGAGCGTCTTGTGCTCCAAAAAGAGCTTGGCCAGCAAACAGAGGTTCTGGCAGAAGACCTTACTGACCTTCCCATCCACCTGGAGGGTTAGGGTTAGGGTTAGGATACAGAGCCATGTCTGTCAGGCATAGGAACATGGAGAAAAGAACATACACTCAGACAGGAAGTGCGTGTGCCACCCAAAAAGTCAGTGACGTGATTTAAAGTGAAACTGTAATAATAAAAAGTAGCTGAGTCCATAACATGGCACCCTGGAATGGCCATGCCAGTGTCTCCACGTTACACGCACTACGGGATAGCAGGTACCCGACCTCAAAGACGGAGAGCTCATCCTTCCTGTAGATCTCATCGGCCGGAGGCCGGAAGCAGCTGTGCTTCTCGGCGTGCCGGTGCAGGACAGCACGGCTCTTCGCGTACATCAGGCAGAACTCACAAATGTACAGCTTCCGCAGCCTGGAACGCCAGAGCAGTAAAATAATTTAAATGAAACAAAGTTGTGATGTTTCCCATGGCTCTTTTACCCTGGCACATCTCCCCATGTGACTTTTCACACCTAGAATACTCGCGAGGGTACGCCGAGGAGTACCACGTCTGGATCTCGTAATTCCCAATCTCGATGTACGCAGGACAACGCCCAGAATGGGGTCCGCAAAGGCTGTCTGTTTTCTGCAGGAGCCACAAAACAATGAAAGCGTCAAGCAACCAAAAATTAATGTGCCAGATAGAAAACACAACACAGCCCAAAGCAATGCCAAGGACAAAAGGCCGAGATCCTGCTGACAGCAGAGGACGTGGGTGCTTCCCCCCGCACATGTTCACCTGAGAGGACAGGTCCTGCACGCGCTGGAACAGCTGCACGTCCTCTGCCATCACCCCCGCTCCACGCCAAGCCTCGCTGCCTGCGTCATGCACCCACACGGGCGTCACAAGCAGAATCCAATCAACAAACCACAGGTGAGTCAGGGAAACAATACCAGCCCTGCAACAGTCAAGGAGACGTGGAGACATGCTCACCACGGTCCCCGCATCTCCTGATCGAGGCTATGCGCTTGAAACCCGCGGCTGCCTTGAAGGGTCGTTCCCAACGCAACCCCCAACCTGAAGTGGGTGTAGGCAGGGCATAGCTGGGCAGGCTCTTCCTGCGGGCAGGTCCCTGTGTGGCATAGATGTGGGACAGGCCATCAAACAGGCCTTTCAGCTGCCCACGGCGGGGAAGCGCGACTGGAGATGGACCGCTGGACTGGCTGGAAGAGCTGAGGGGGGAGTCGGCCGACATGGGGGGGCTTGGCAAGGCTTGAGTGTCAGTCCCCCCAAGTCCTTGTGGCTGTGAAGGGTCCGCCACTTTACCGCGGGAACGGTGGCTGACAGGAGAGGGGGTAAAAAAAAAACGAGACAGACCATCGATGAGACCCCCGGCTTTCCGGCTCAGGGTGGTTGAAGGGCACATGATGGTGGGGGGGGGGTAGGAGAAGACAGCCAGGGCCCGAGGACCCTCCCAGGGGCAGCTGGGCCTGACGAGGGTGCAGGGGATTCTAGGACACTGAGAGCTTTACATGGTGAGCCCCGTCCTACCAGGGCAACCAGAGAGCCCCATCCTGTAGGCCTGGGGTCAAAACAAACCCAGTATCACTGGAGCATAAGTTTAAAAGATCTACTCTCAATCTGCCCCATAATGCTGGCCAGCTCTCACTCACTCAGGCGGCGGGGGGTGCCGTCTCCTCGGCAGTCCACGAGGCCTGGCGTATCGCCGCATGATCTGTGCCACCCGTCGCTGTAGGAGACGCCTACCCCGCTTCTTTGGCTGGCACACCTGGCAGATCCACAGTCCTGGAGGGGGGGGTGCAAATATAACCAAAATGAGGCGGTCAGATCCATCGGCACCTGCCAGATCACTGAGGGGGAAGGCGGGGACTTGTCACCTTTGGGTATGCGTGCCAGCGGTGGGTCGCAGCAGTCCATGTGAAATCCCCGGTCACAGGAGTCACAGAAGACCATCCTGTCCTGGTTCAAAACAGTTTGAGTGCCTAATTAAGTCCTTTCTTAGGGTTAAAACGGAGCACAGAAGCCCAGTCTGTCAGAAACAAGAGCCGCCTCCCTCCCACTCACAGCGTCTTTGTCCCGAATGTGACAGAAGCTGCATGTCTTGCAGTCGAGGCACTGCCAGTGCAGGACCTTCACGTTGGCACACAGCTCCGGCGAGAACTTCAGGCAGGATGGGTGACCTAGAAAAGGCAGCAACACCATATGCAGGGGGATTCTGGGCCAGATCGCTCACACATGATGAGGCAAAGTGACATGGGGATATCAGCATCTTGGTCTGTCGGTCCATGACCTTCCAAGAAAATGCACCAAGTCACAGACCCAACACCAGCCCTGATTCTGGCTCACGGCAGCAGCTGAACCTGCCCAAATCCCAACAGGTCAGAGAATACAGCACCTACATTATACTGCACAAACTACTGACACCGATTGGGGAAGACAGAGTGCACCTTTGGTTATCTATAACTACTACGCCCCCTACTGGTGCTCAGGTGTAAATGACCCCAAAGTGGGTAAGGCTTTACTCACCGCTACTCCCGCAGTCGGCACAGGACAGCAGCTCTTCTGGGACGCTGGCCCGATTGGACTCTTTGGTACCGAAGCAGAAGCTGCAGATGGGGATGGGGTCAGCCCGCGGCTGGGGGCAAGGAGAGAGGAAGCAGGGTTACAAACATGTGGGGAGGATCCTGTCACCATGCAGGAATCAATTCAATTCAATTTTATTTATATAGCGCTTTTAACAAGAAGCACTGTCACAAAGCGCTTTACATAGTCCCAACCCACTATCACCACCCACATGACAGGTCACTGGTCTCAAAGGCTCAGGTGACCTCCAGACAGGACAGATTCCACCCCTCTGTGCCAGCTTCACAGTGCCAGCCACAAGGCCCCTCCTAACAGCCGTGCCATTATTTGATCACATGTCAATCCCCTCATCGTGTGCCCCTCCTCATGGAGCATGAAACCAGGTACCGGAAGAACCAGCCTGGGTCAGAACAGTGATGGCAGCAGCTAAACACGGCCGACTGCAGGAGAGCAGGATGCCGGGAAGGTGAAAAGGTTTGAGAGACAAGCCCAAAAATGGGAGGCTGGCAGCTACTGAACTAGGGGCAGAACTGGGCCAAGTTCACTAATGGCCATTCAGGGGCATGAGGACAGGATGGACTACACACAGCTGTGATGCTCGTCATCAAAATGAGGAAGGTGCTGATCCGCTGGGATCTGAGTCTAAGTAGATTCATAACAATTAATGATCCATTACTCTCAACAGGAAAAACACGGATGAGAAGACGTTAAGAAGCTACATATTTTATTAGAGAACTCAATCCTGTAAGCATAAAAACAGGATGGCCTCGTCAGAGAGATCGCAACCCTTCCTAGTTTACTCTGGGGGCATTATGCTGTTCTGTAAATATTCCACCAGATTCCCCAAAGTGATACCGTGAAGCTCAGTAATCAATCTCCACTTTTGATCTGGAGCGGTGACCGAGCGTGTTCTGATTGTTTAAAGCTGATGACTGGGGCAGCCACACCACGCAGCTTTACAAAGTGCAGATAATGATCTGGAACATTCCACTTTTCAAACAGAACCACATACAAGCCGTTCAAGCAGAGAGGACACCCATGCATAACCCACACTCTGCCAAATGGCCACACCAACAGTCTCACTCCCTGGGCATTGCAGAAACCCTAAATACAGTGGCTGAACCTGCCCTAATCTTTGAGGATTATTATAAAACAAATTCATACATAAATAAGGTTTTACTTATTTCATACAACACTCATTTTTTAAAACCTATTACCATATAGCAGCTTTAAAAAGGTTTTAAAAATTAGTGTTATATGAAATAAGAAGTAAAACCTTATTTATGTATGAATTTAAAGCTTATTACCATACAACAGTTAACCCAGCCACTGGGATACACAAGCCAGTGTAGTTCCTCGTGCCGGTCCCAAGCCAGAATAAATGGGAAGGGTTACGTCAGGAAGGGCATCTGGTGTAAAATTTTTTACCGAATCAAATATGCAGACAACAACTCAGATTTCCATACCAGATCGGTCGAGGCCCGGGTTAACAACGACCGCCACCAGCACTGGTAGCCAACAGAGTGCTGGTGGAAATTGGGCTACTGTTGGCCGGAAGAGAAGAGGAAGTAGAGGGGGAAGGCGTGTCTGGAGTCAGGAGGAGAGGAGGAAGGTTAGGAGAGTGGAAGTGAGGGTAGGAACTTTGAACGTTGGTAGTATGACTGGTAAAGGGAGACAGCTAGCTGATGTGATTGAGAGAAGGAAGACTGATATATTGTGCGTGAAAGAAACCAGATGGAAGGGGAGTAAGGCCAGGTGTACCGGAGGCTTGTTCAAATTGTTCTACTATAGCGTGGATGGGAGGAGAAATGGGATAGGGGTTATCCTGAAGGAACAGTATACCAAGAGTGTTCTGGAGGTGAAATGAGTGTTGGACAGAGTGATGAGTATGAAGCTGGAAATTGAAGGTGTGATGATGAATGTTGTTAGCGCATGTGCCCCGCAAGTTGGGTGTGAGATGGATGAGAAAGAAGAATTCTGGAATGAGTTGGATGAAGTGGTGGAGACTGTATCCAAGGGAGAGAGATTGGTGATTGGAGCAGATCTCAATGGGTATGTTGATGAAGGGAAGAGAGGGAATGGGGAGGTGATGGATAGGTATGGCATCAAGGAGAGAAATGCAGAAGGTCAGATGGTAGTGGATTTTGCGAAAAGGATGGACATGACCGTGGTGAATACGTTATTTTAAGAAGAGGGAGGAACACAGGGTGACATACAAGAGTGGAGGAAGATGCACACAGGGAATAGTGAATCAGGAAGTGACACGGATTAACAAGGAAGAAGTAAGGACAGCTATGAACAGGACGAAGAATGGAAAGACTGTTGGTCCGGATGATATGCCTGTGGAAGCATGGAGGTGTTTAGGAGAGACGGCAGTGGAGTTTTTAACCAGATTGTTTAACGCAATCTTGGAAAGTGAGAGAATGCCTGAGGAGTGGAGAAGTGTACTGGTACCGATTTTTAAGAACAAAGGTGATGTGCAGAACTGTAGTAATTATAGACGGATAAAATTAATTAGCCACAGCATGAAGTTATGAGAAAGAATAGTGGAAGCTAGGTTAAGAATGGAGGTGACGATTAGTGAGCAGCAGTATGGTTTCATGCTGGAAAAGAGCACTACAGATGCAATGTTTGCTCTGAGGGTGTTGATGCAGAAGTATAGAGAAGGTCAGGAGTTGCATTGTGTCTTTGTGAACGCTAGGTCTTGCAAACTTTTTAAAGGGGCCGGAAAGCAAACAAATGTGTAGCTTATCTTTGTGCCGATTGACGATAGGGTATAATTTGTCAAATCGGTATTGTTGCGAGCCAGTTAATTGCATTCCTGCTTAAAATCAAGCGTTCTGGAGGGAAAATGATGCCTATAAATTGCGCTGCGCTTCTTTTCAAGTTTATCTTCTCACTGTGGATAATCACGAGGTAGCTGCTTAAATGCAGTACTGATTTACCTGCAGCGAAGAAGTCGGTAATGTTAACGTCACCGACAATTCGCATTGTTTTGCATGCTATGGCGCCAAAATTAGTATGCGATTTCCCTCCCTTTTTCACAAAAATATATTATGCACTTCAAAAACCCCCCTGGAACACCAACAGTTTCAGACACCTTTGTCCATGCCTCATTTTTTTTTTATGTCCCTGTACGGAAACAGGGACACGTCACAAATAACTCGTAAGCCCGCTACGGCTATGATCAGTTTCTCCTCCATTATGCTTGGGAACTGTTTGAACGGAACAAAAGTTTACATGCTTGTGTTCCGTGGAACTCACTTTAGCAGAGCATTTCTACATTCCGATTGGTTGCCGTCAAGCCGCGTCATAACTCATTACCGTGCCGCTGCTCAACGCCTGGCAACGCGCTCTCCCATAGAGAATGAATGACTGCCGGTCGCTTTGACGCTCTCGCCGCTCGCGGTGTGAATTAGACAAAGTCTATGACAGGGTACCTACAAATGAGTTGTAGTATTGTATGAGGAAGTCGGGACTGGCAGAGAAGTACGTAAGCGTGGTACAAGATATGTACGAGGGCAGTGTGACAGTGGTGAGGTCTGCGGTAGGAGTGACGGATGCATTCAAGGTAGAGGTGGGATTACATCAAGGATCAGCTCTGAGCCCTTTCTTATTTGCAATGGTGATGGACAGGCTGACAGACGAGATCAGACAAGAGCCCCCGTGGACTGTGATGTTTGCGAATGACATTGTGATCTGTAATGAGAGTAGGGAGCAGGTTGGGGAGACCCTGGAGAGGTTGAGGTATGCTCTAGAGAGGAGAGAAATGAAGGTCAGTAGGACTAAGACAGAATACATGTGTGTGAATGAGAGGGAGGACAGTGAAATGGTGAGGATGCAGGGAGTAGATTTGGCGAAGGTGGATGCGTTTAAATACTCGGGGTCAACAGTTCATAGTAACGGGAAGTGTGGAAAAGAGATGAAGAAGAGAGTGCAGGCAGGGTGGAGTGGGTGAAGAAGAGTGTCAGGAGTGATTTGTGACAGACAGGTACCAGTAAGAATGAAAGGGAAGGTCTACAAGATGGTAATGAGACCAGCTATGTTATATGGGCTGGAGACAGTGGCACTGACAAAAAGACAGGAGGTAGAGCTGGAGGTGGTAGAGTTAAAGATGTGAAGATTTGCATTGGGTGTGATGAGGATGAGTATATTAGAGGGTCAGCTCAGGTTGGACAGTTTGGAGACAAAGTCAGAGAGGCGAGATTGCGTTGGTTTGGACATGTGCAGAGGAGAGATGCTGCGTATATTGGGAGAAGGATGCTGAGGATAGAGCTGCCAATCAAGAGCAAAAGAGGAGGTTTATGGGTGTGGTGAAAAAGGACATGCAGGTGGTTGGTGTGACAGAGCAGGATGCGGAGGACAGGAGGAAATGGAGAAAGTTGATCCGTTGTGGCGACCCCTGACAGGAGCAGCCGAAAGAGAATGATGACCATATAACAGGTAACGGGTCTTTGGCTTACTGCTTAAATACAGAAATACTCTGTGGACATGCGTCAGTGACCTCCCAAATAAAACAAGAATTAAATGACAAAATCAAAGTCGGGATTACAAAAAATAACAAAGCAATGTTTCCACACGTGACGAAGAGCCACACCAGGAACCTGGTCACATGTCCTGTACAACATTTCAATTGCAGGATGTTCATAAAGGCACTGTGAACAGCAGATGATTTTGAATATGGCTCTCCTGGCCCACATCAACGACACAACCGACGTGGTGCCCTGAGCCAGATACAGCAGTGGGCTCAGGTCGTTGGGGCAGTTCAACACTCAGCGTGGAGTTCCCTCCACCACCAGCAGGGGGCACCCCTGTTGACAGAAGGCACTGTTGCACATACTACAAACGGACTGAGCAGGCACTGGGCTCACAGGCAAATCCAACAGACAGTGATACTGCCCGAGGGTACCCCCCAGAGTGGGCCGAGGGGACGCAGTAACACGTCATGATCCTGTTGCTATGGCTGACCCATCCCCCCCGGTCTCACGGGAGGAGCACCATCCACCATCTCCCACCAGCTGGACGCAAAGCACCCACCCCCCCACAGCATGGCCATCGGCAAGCCATGCAGACGGTGAGGATTAGCTTCAGGCAGTGCACCCCAGAGGAGTACACAAAGGCCGACGAGCAGCTGCAAGCTGACCGGGGGGCACCAACAAAGGAGCCTCCGAGACCGCTAGCTGACCAGCCATGAGCAAGACCGGCCATCTGCCGGGCGCTTGCTGGCATGGAACTGCCCGCTGTCTCTTAGCAACAGCCAAGTCCCACACCTAGAAACAAGAGGCCCCCATTTAGCTGGAGCCCCCAGTGCCTTAAGCAGCCATTATTCACAGCGGAACACAAAGGCTAGCGGAGACAAAGATGGAGGAGTACGCAGTCTGCCTCCAGCCAAAACGGGTGGAGAGAGCCCCGGAGTTTCATCACATGGGTCTGTCCCCCCGCTGAAACCACATCACCCTGGCAGTGCCAGGCCCAGCCTTTGTCACGACCTGGGATTCGGAGAGCCTACAGAGAGACCGCGGCACGGAACCAGCCAGCCTTTAGACACTCACAAACTCATTCCCACTACCAACGTGACCTATTCCAGAACTCCAAACATGACAGGTTCAGGTCAGGAGAACACGATCCTGGAAACATGACAGTCAGAGGCAGGAGGAGCTCAACCAAACCATGGCCGGCGGCTTGGACAAGGAGAAAAACGTTAGAAAGCCAGAACAGCTGCTGCAAAAACAAGACAAAATGCTAACGAGGGCCCCACTTTCACCATCACCCCCGGGGCACCAGGCTAATTTAAAGCTTGTTTTACTACAGGAAACAAACTGTCCAGGAAGGAGCTTCTGGCATCTATGCGACCCCCACCCCCTACTTTGGGTATGGCAGGGGGGTAGATGACTGCCATGTAATAACCACACACAGCCACAGGGGGATTCTAGTCTTTAATCATCTCCATAAAGTACAGCCCCCCCCCCACAGCTAGCCCACTGTCATGTTCCATTACAGGCATTTTATTCACTGCAATTTTAATTACTGCCCATCCAGATAGACAATTTATTCTTTTTTAATTACAGACTTAGCGGTACAGGTCCTGTGACAGGACTGCAGCACTTCACGGCAGAAGGCACAATTAAGGAAATGGACAGGAGCGTAGGTATTCGGAGTGTGGCACTCACTACCACGTATTAGACCCCGCCTCCTGCATTCACACAGGATGTAAACACAAAGAGCGTGAGCGAGTGGCCCGACCACCAACAAACTGCACAGACACCGTAAGAGAAGCAGGGCATGCCACCACCCACATCTCTCCATCAATACACAAACACACAGCCATCCCCTAGCTTAGGGTCGGGCCCACAGGATGGAGGTGAAAGACAAATCCCTAAGCTGGGGAGAAGCCAGCAACTTAAACTTGTCGCACAGCAGGAAGAGAGGGACTGCAGAGAGCCTCTGGGGTCAGTATCTTCTGGGGACAGAGACACACATCAGCATGCTCTTCCAGACAGGACTCACAGTTCATCCTGTCAAAGGCAGCTTTTGCATTCTCTAACAACAGGAAGTCCTATGTGGAGATGCATGGCAAGAGCTCAGAGAATTCAGGCAAAATTCAGCATGCATGTGGCAAGTCTACACAAAAAAAAAAAAAAAAAAAATCCTGGCAGTCACCAAAACGGGATGCTCCGCTTGGGCAGGCAGGAGACCCAAAGACGCCAAGGGCCAGGAGATCAAGCAGCCAGACGACAGCCAACGCACCTGGTCCTTCTCGTGTGCGAGGAGGGTCACCTGCGGGAGGCATGGAGGCATTGAGCTGCATCTAGAGGGCGCCCCAGCCCCCACACAGCTCACCCTATAGACCCGGCCTGCTTTCTCCAGCCTCCCGCTGTTGACGGCTCGCTTAGCGGCCAGCCGTAGCCGCCGCCGGAACAAGGGACTGCCGACGACGACGGAGAGGTCATCCTGCTCCCGTAGGTACCGCTCGATGTTCTTCAGAGACGACCCCTGCGGATCGCCGAGGGACTCAATCGCTCTCCTCAGGGCTGTATTCCAGTCAAACTGGCGCAAGTCACTGGACGCCCACGACATTACTGCCCCTGGCTGGAGAGCGCCCATCTGTCTCGGGGTATCGGCGTCTTTATACGATGAGCATCCCTTCTTGGTGACTTTCAGCACGGCACCATCACGGACACTAAGCTCTAGCTGCTGGAGAACGGCACTCCTGCAGAGGCCACGGGATGCCGATACGGCGTGGCAGATGCGCTCCTCTGAAGGGCACTGCTTCTGCCTCTTGATCTTCTGTATGGCTTCCAGAATCCACTCCGTGTGCAGAGGGTTCGCGAGTCTCACCATGACGTCCTAACAGGCTCCATGCACAGCCCACCCCGGCATGCCTTTGGAGCGACCTCGTGCTTGCGTATGGGACATCGGGAATGAGTCACGCAGCATGGTGTCCGGACCAGGCCGTGAATCTCTCTAAGCGGCACAGAAATCCAAGCAAAACTGGTGGAAGAAAAGCCAAACGAATCCAACAGAAACCTGCAACAGGTGAAACAGAGATGAGTTACCTGACTGGAAAGACAGGTTCATGTTCCACTTTGGAGGATACGGACATCAAGACGTTACCTACTGTAGGGCAGAGAAACAGCGACTCGGTGCTCACATGCAATGTGTTTGCCATTCTGGTGTGTGTTATCTAACTAAACCCCACCCCAAAATGTTTACCTCAAAAAAGATTTCACATTATCACAGACTTAGAGGTACTTTAATTCTTATGTTAACCCTGCCAGAAAACAGCTCCAGGACAAAACGACCGATTCCTCTTAAAAAACGGAGTACATTCCCCCAAGACACAGCACAGTTTTTCTGAATCCCTGAAAAGGTCACAGACATGCACATCCCTCAAACTCTAAAACGAAGCAACGAAGACCTTCTGCGTCAGCTGCCATCACAGCCACTGACAGCAGAGCAATGCACAACTGACATGTCGAAGAAACAGGCAATGCTGGCCACAGCACTGATGGAGTTAGCCAGCCAGGGCACAAAGTCAAACCTAGAGGCCAATAGAAACATCTGAAAACAGTTATGTCCATCTCCTTGGGGGATGAAAAGACCAGCAGAAACACGCGGGTACACTTCCTGTTCAGACGCCTTGCTACATAACCTGTTAACAGCACTGGCCCATAACGACCATCAAAACAGAACTTTAATATGACAAAACTAATAGACTGGAATAGCCCCTCTTACGGCTGAAGCAGTTAATGCGTCGCATAATTCCATGAATAAAAAGACAGAAGAATTTTAAAGATTGAGAAGAACGATGGACGCAAGTATGGTTCTACTTTGCGAACTTCACAGCCTGCCGTGCTTGTTACGTAACGCCTACCTAGGAGCTCACGCGCTGGCTTGCGTGTAAATAAACACGGCGGACTGGTTAACCCTGGGTACGTAGCGAATAAAAGCGTTTCACAGACAGCGCGGAGAATGAATCAAATAACAGAACGTGGAGCACCCAGCGGTGCCCTGCACGGTCCTGCTCCTGCAGCAACACAGATGTGAGCGTGCAGCCGTTGGACATGCATGCACAGGTCCACAGAATCAGAAATGATCATCTTAATCCACATTCAGGTCTAAATTATATGGAGAATCGTCGTACATATAAGAGCGCAAACAAAAAGCATTAAATGCAAAAATGCATGCTTGATCACTCCCAAGTTGCGCATAAACCTAGGGTGGCTTCCAGTTTAAAAGTAGACAGCCAATGTTTAACGTTAACCAGTCGTGCACAGCGCCCCCAACTCCACTCCAGGGTTCCAGTTCATCGCAAGACCGCCTCCAATAGACGAGCATCCATTAATGAGCAGAGGGATGTAACGCCCCAGATTTATCCCATGACAGCAGCAAACGAAAGACAGAGCACAAACCTGAACTTCCCGGTAGCCGAGTGCTTACGGCGCCGCTGCCTGGCGTCACCTAAACAGGCGCCATTTTATCATAATACTGTAGTTTATATGAATCCGACATGACACTGATTACAGCCCATTGGGTGTCCCATTAAACCTTACCTCCGCGCCAGAACGCCCGCCCTTAAAAGTTTTAGATTGGCCGTTGAAGGCACATTTCCATTTAGGATTCGACAAAGTGTGTGTCAATCTCGACCTGGCTACCCGCCCCCCGTTTGCACCTCGTTGGTTTGGAGACCTGTCAGTATCGCTGCAACAGCCCGCCTTTAAAGGTAAAAAATGAACGGAGATGTGACAGGACGTCTTTTGCTAGCCGTAGACACCAGCGAGTCGCACTGAGCACAAGGGGATGCATTCAAGCGCAGCTGCTTAACTTATTATTACAGCGTTTGAGGGATCGCCGTAGGAGAACTAACCAAGAAGTAGCAATTTCTTATTATAGTGGCTTAGCCTGGAAGTTAAGCTCGGCAGTGATTTCTGACATTATACGGATTTTATAATATGGATCTGTAGTTCCTAGTTGTTTGCTTTATATCGTTCAGTGGATTTTTTTTTGTTTACCGATATAGAAATTTACGATAAACATGTAACTGATGTCACCCCTTTAAAATGACCGAATGAAAGTTCAGTTCATCGTATCGGATAGCATCGACTTAAAATATCCACAGACATGAACATGCGTTCCTGTCAAATCTTCGACTGGTACCATAGTAATAAACACACCAGTGTAACTGTCAAATACAACTAAAGAATATACCTGATATTCAGTCGCTTAAAAGCATTACACCCTCGAATCAACGAAGCAGGAGTCTAGACAGTCTGGGATGTACAGCCATAACTAAAAGATCGCTATTTCACACGACTGGCTGCAAACTTTTATTTGAGGAATTAACTCTTAAATTAACTCCTGCAGTACTGCGAGATGCATCAAGAACCTGTACGCTTTCCTTTTCGCGTAACATAATGCACTTACATCTAGGACGCGGCGTTTGCAATACAGCGTCAGTCCTTTGGGTGCTTTGTGCTTTACATCCTGATAAAACGCAAGAAAGACGCAGAAAAAGCCGGGCATACATTTTCTGACATTACCTTCTCACGGTTTCTTCTTTCTTCTGGATAAACGGAGCAACACGGAAAAAGCAGGAACCCCAAGGCGTTCTTAATAGGAAAGCGATAACCCTGGCCGACGAGCTGACTAATTGAAAGGTTAAGCTCCCCCTTTCTCCACTGTACAGCGTGTAGCCGGAGGGCAGGATGAACGCCGACTGTCTGTGTGCGCTTTACAGCAGTCACAGTGTGTCTTGTCGGGGAGAGGAATGTCAAGTAAGATATACATCTCCCAAAAGACACTGACGACAAAATGCAGCTATCTCGTGCATTTTTGTGTTAAATAAAAGAAACAAGTTAACAAGGGTAGAATTTTGGGAGAATGCATTTAATCTACTGATAATTGTTACAATTAGCTTAACTTGACTGTAGAGTGACAGACGCCTTTAAAAGTCAAAAAAAAAAAAAAAAACTGGTAACAGCAATAAAATATAAAGTGTGCTAAAAATTTCAAGCCTTTTTGTTTTTGTGTGTTGTTGTGGTGGGTGTTAGTTGAGTTTGCACTGATCGGGAGTAACACTTCCTAATTTAATTGTATATTATCCAATAACAATAAAAGCAAATCTATTCAGTGATGGTGGGACGTTTATATATAAAGGGCTTCTTTTAGTCACGTTGAGAATTGCGAAGATGTGAGCAAGGCAATTTTCTGTGTACTTACATGAAGTTATCGAAAACATTTTCACACAATCCCAGTAACGTGTTTAGCTTTTGATCAATGGTACCACATTGTACTTTTTAAAGTATGAGAATCGTCATTTCCTGGTGTCGGTTTAAATTATATTTGGATAATATCGAGTGGCCATAAGACTGAATAAATGGGCAGTTATCCTCAAATCACAGGCAGAGCTTCATAAACTGTATGGATCTTCCAGTGTGTCCTTTCTTCCATTAAGTTCGATTCAATTCCTGCAGCAAGGAGCAGTCCAATATAAACAGATCGATGGAAAATAAGCCGGTGGAAAGAATTAATAGCCATTACGCTGGAGCACAGCCGCTGCTTTTTCCAAAATTAAACCGCTTATTGATTTCTATATAGTGGTCAGGCAGAGAATCTGTACTTTCCTCCTTGTACTCATATCGGATACTTATCGACGAGATAGGTCCCTATACCTTTACCGGCAGAAACACACAATCACATAATAAATATTGTCAGTCACCAGTATTTATTATGCGGTGTAAATATGATTATGGCGGCCACGTGCCCAGATGCTTGCGGGTTCAAATTTCGGGAGGGCTGATGTGCTGCACTGAATTCGGATAGTGATGCTTTACATGTGACACCTGCTCGTTAAATGAGCAAATTGACGCGTAATTAGCCGTAATGACATTTAAAAAGAGACGCCCATGGGGGTGTAACTTAATTCTTTTTAGGACACTAGCTTTTTCTTAATAACACTGTCGGGTGCTTACGCATTACAACCAAGTAGTCATGTCTGGCAGTGTCTGTCATAGTCCAGACAAACTGTCGTCAACGTGGAAGAGCAGAACCACTCATTACAAACAGCTACCCTTACATTGAGGATATCGGCTTCTCCACTTCGCAGGGTCCGGTTTAAGACAACACGTCACCTGCCAAGCAGTTTAGGACCCATTGTTCTTATTCATTTTTATCAAGCAGCACCCCCACAGTTCTGAAATAACACCAGTGCCCCTCAGCCTACCACAAGGGTGCAGTCACTAAGGTCGGCCTAAAGCACTGAATCTGTTCAAGATGCCCTTGGAGCACAAAATACCGAGAATCTACAGAGAGAGAATTGGAGCAGGCTTACATTTCAGCACTGTGGTTACTTAAAGAGTAAAACAGTCCATTTAGTGTGGCCGACACTGGAGCCAAATGTCTCCGGCTAGTTGAACAGTCATTGTGTCTAAATGAATAATTATGTAGAAAAACGGTACTGAAATAGCGAGAAACTGAGTGCATTGTCTGGCAAAGTTCCCAGTGTTTGTTCCCAGCGCGAGCCGATCAGTTGGTTCTGACGCGGTTGGCCTGTGGCACGCTGCCTTCCCATGGAGCTACACCCCCCTAGTGCCCCCGCCCTGCAGGGGAGCCCTGTTTCTGGCAAGCTCCAGATCCAGATCATTTGGGTGGAAATGTGGAGAAAGGCAGCGTTTCCACACTGGCTTCAGCGTATTTACAGGCGACACACAATCTCCACAACACATTCACATGAGGCTTCCTAAATGACTCTAAGCATCGTCGTTATGCAGTTACGGCTGCGTCTGTGAACAGCCATCTGCTGCTCGGAGCTGTCGCAAAGCCTGCGACCATGGATGCCACCACTGCACTCAGCACACACTGGTGAGTGGGGGCCAAATAAGCGCCTAATTAAACACAGGCCATCACCGTAGCAACTCAATGGCTACTCAGAGGACAGCCTAAAGACCAGGTCAAGGCAGAATGGGCACCGATAGGCATCACTGGTGAGGACGACACCAAGAACGATGTGACGGCAGCTTTTCTCCCACGACGACTTTCACGGCACGCCGTTCCACACAACACTCAGGCCTGCATACCGATCACCAGCAGAGGCAGAGTGAACGCTAAGCCTCTGACTGAAGCACTCATGACACCCAGACCCTTGGTGGAAATAAGAAAGGCGGTGAGAGGAAAGCTGATGACCCACCATGTTGTAAAGTCCATTTCATTTAGGTTTATTTCCCCTTTCTCAGCTTACTCTGAGTAAAAGGCCCAACACACAACTCCATGCGATCAGTCTGGTGTACTGATACAGGGGCAGCATACGCAGGCACAGTCCTCTCACTAAACTAGCCAGACCATTAAAAAAGTCAGCCGCAACGTGCGATCTTCACAACCAAGAGATCATGAAACATGATGGGACCATATGGGTAGATGGTGTCACACGTTTGTCCAAGACCTCCAAAAATGACATGTTTGGGGGGGGGGGGGGGGGGGGGGAAAAAAAAAAAACCCAACAGCAGGGTTGTCGGCGAGCCGGGGGGGGGGGGGGCCCGGGGTGGGCAATGGAGGTCTGGGTTCCCGGGGAAGGGCCCCCCCGCCG
>JAACJT020023416.1:0-22880 GCA_009936485.2 Gymnarchus niloticus | reverse complement strand
AAGACTGATCACCTTAAGTCTGGCGCCTTAGACCACTCGGCTGCAGTTTTAAGTTCTGAAATTTCACCTTGGCCATCCTGTCAGGAATGTGCTGGTAATGAATCTGGTTTGGGCGCTTTGATTAACTCCCCGATCTCAGTATTGTAACTCTCGTGTATTAGAGATGCCTCACTTTGATCTGGACCAAAAACGGTCTGTCCGAAGTGGGATTTGAACCCACCCCATTGTTGCATTCTGCACCTTACACCACTTGGCCATTCTAATGTCGAAATTCAGCTTCCAAATTTTCCATTGACCATGCTGTCAGGAATGTGCTGGCGATGAATCTGGTTTGGTTGCTTTTAATTAATTATTTCCCAGACTTCACTATTGTTCAGATATACCATCATTTCAAACTCTTGCCAGTTTTGCCTCTGGTGCCTTTGACCACTTAGCCATTCTGACCGTTAACTTTAGCTTCGAAGTTTCATATTCTTTATCCTCTCAGGAATGAATCGGGATTGCTTTAATTTTTTTTTTTTTTTAATTGTTCAATAGGTAATAATTTTTAAATCACTTAACGTGTAATTTACAGTGCTACCGCTAGAGGGAGGACTTGTACCAGTGACAGCTGTCCGTTCTCGCTTGGGTGTATGAGGAGCTTTGGAGTCATACTGAGTTGAGCAGCTCCCTGAATGATGTCAGGTAGCAAGGAATGACAGCAGAGTTGTTCTGACTGAGATCCGTGTCAGCTCAGCCATGAGTCAAATTTTCAGTTGCAGACCCATATTTGGAGGCTGTTATTTGGCTGCATTTTCAGTTAATGAGCAAAGCAGCTGCACAGACTCTAGACAGTCTCACTGCTAACTCTCTGAAGTGCCAATAAATCCCTTTGTTGAGAAATGCATATATGTATAAATTTGCTAACTGAAGTAGATTTTATGAAGGAATTCTGCTATATGCACCTGACTTTTTTGAACATTAATTAAAGATAAGATGACAAGATGACCACATTAATGAATAGTGACCTGTTGCTACTGGTGTCTAATGTCAGCTTCCATCTTCTGAAAGGGTCAATTTACAATATCTACATAGCTGCAGATATCAAGTTCAAACAGGTTTCTTAGCAATTAAGGAGACACACTCAGGCTCAAGAACCATAGGGTTGTACATTTGCCTCACACACAAAAAAGAAAAAATGCAGGTATTTAGAAGGACATTGTGAGCTTTAATTATAGGTTCCATCAAGATAAATACTGACTAGGGCTTTTATGAGTGAATATCGCAGCATTCTCATACAGATCTATTTTTATCTGAAAACTTGCAGCATAGACTTTATTTTCCATGCTTTTAAATATTTATGACTTTTGGACTCTTTTTTTGCTTTGCCAGCACTTGTATTTTTCTACCCCTACATGACTAGATGATCCACTGTACCTTTCAAACATAAATGAGAAGAATGGTTTTTCTGCACCTTGGCCATGGATCTGGCCACATGGCCTGTGACTAGTTGTTGTGGATCCAAGTCTATCCCTAAACAATCTAGGAAACCTGTTGCCCACCTCCACCTTACAGTAAAGAAGAAATAGCATTTTTTATGTTTCTTTTTTCATCTGACTTTTTTAAATCCGAAGTAAAGTGCACTTTCACCTACAGATATAGTTGGATGTCATGTTTTAGCAATTCAGTTCAAAAACACGTGAGGAACACTCTTAAAAGAACATAAAGCAGCAACCATCTGGTTAAAGACCTATGTCATAACTGGAATGTTGCTATGATCACCAGCAATGACACTTTTAGTACAGCGAAACCTGTCTTTGTGTGTGATCTGGGCTCAACCCTGACTTTTCCCTCCTCAGCTATCTCCCCAGTCAGCTCTACAGTGACGGCTCATAGGCAACCAATGTGTGCCTGGTCTGTCAAGAGCAGTTAGCCTGACATTGGGCAGACAAGGCCCCAGCAAGTAGTGCTTCCTCTAGCTGTTGGAATAAATAATCCTCCTCCCTATTCTCCCAGGTCTGTTAGCAGAAGCAAGAATTCCAAGAGTGATTAAAGAGCAAACTAGATTGTGGGAATGGGGTATCAAAAGAAAAGAATCGAAGGTGGGAAAGATGGCAGACAATAACTAGCATTTCTGAGGGGCACGTAGAGTTTCTGTAGTCCCACTCTGTCAAGTGCCCTTACCCAGCTTAATCCAGGCCTCTGCACACCCTGGGAGTCAAAGCAAGCAGGGTATTGTGGTTATTGACATGATGGCACACAAAACATTTTATCCAAAGACTGCTTTTCCTGTGAGTTGTCGTCTGTTGTACCTACTTAATGTGAATTGATCCTTCGAAATATCCAGGCTGTAATAAGAGAAATTCAATGTTGTTTTTCATAAAAAAAAATAAAAATCTGAAAAGCAAAATAATAATGCAGTATTTCCAGGCCCTCCCATAAAGATCACAAAGACCACTGATTTCCCATTGAAAATACAGCACCCCTTGTAATATTCCCTTTGCTGTTTATATTTTTTGTAATAAGGCATTTTTGAACAGTATCCACTGCCACAAACAGCTGCCTGTTCTTCATTTAGCTAATTCCTAAATTACCATTTCAAAGTGGAGTCGTAAAGCTGTTCACAGGTTATCAATTTTGATTTCCTATTATTTAGCTCAGTGGTTGAAGGATAGCACATTTTATTATGACTACAGGGTTAAACTAAATCATTGCTATGAGCTGGATTGTGAAAAATGCAGTACAAGGAGGCAATGACATTGCCAACGGTTAAGTGTAACCTGCGGGGGTGCACCACTGTGCTTGCAATAGACCAAACAGAACAGGGTGATAACAGAAAGTGACTTAACAATCCTGCAGGGTCAAATTTTACTAACTGTGCTGGACTGCTCTCCCATCCAAGGGGCACTCCACACTTGCCAGCATAGATTCCAGATCACTGTGACCATAAATATACTAAACATTTCAAAAGCAGATGAATGGATTTCAGAATTACTACCTAGCAGTAATCCATTTTAGTTCACTGTCATTGTACCAATACATGCACTCTTTGTATTTTAGAAGCTTCCACCGATTGGGAAAACACAGGCTATAAAAGAAAACTGTCATGATACTATGTTCAATTTTCAAACCTAAAAATGCACTGCCTACCGAAGTGGCTCACAATGATTATAATCCCTCACAATGAAACCAGCTGTACATTCACTCTATGAAATTGAGGTACAATGCCTTGCTAAAACACACAACAGCAGAGTCTCTTGAAGACCTCCCACAGACTGTCAGTAGACCTACAGCAGAACTTTTGCAGACTGCCTACAGATATTCCATAAACAGGCTACAGAGCTCTTGAACACTTCTGGCTGACCACCTGCAGACCTCCCAAAGATTGCCAGCAGAATTCTCCCAGAACCCCTGCAAACTGCCTGTAGACATCCTGCAGACCTTCTGCAGAATTCCTACAGTCCTCTTGCAAAACTTCCTACGAATCTTCTTCAAACTGCCTGCAGACTGCCTGCAAACCTCCTGGTGACTGTCTGCAGATCTTCCACAGATTTCCCACAGACCTCCAGCAGGCTGTCTACAGTCCTCTCCCAGAAATCCTGCAAACTTCTTGCAGATTTTGTGCAGACCTCTTGCCAACAACTTCCAGACCTTTCACAGACCTCCCACAGACTGCCTGCAGATCCCCTGCAGACCATCTACATACTGTCTGCAGTCCTCTTCCAGACATCCTGCATACCTCTTGCAGAATTTCTAAAGACCTCCTGCAGACTTCTTGCACACCCTCTGCAAACTACCTGCAGACCTTCCAACGACTGTCTACAGTCCTCCTGCAGACTGCCTGCAGACCTGCAAACATCTTGCAGACCTCCTGCAGACTTTTCACAGACTGCCTACACCCCCCTTGCAGATCTCCTGCAATCTACTTAGAGACATTTCACAGACCTCCCACAGACTACCTGGGGATCTACAGCAGAACTTTGGCAGATTGCCTGAAAACATTCTGCAAACATCCTGCAGACCTCCTGAACACCTCTGGAAAACCTCCTGAAGATTTCCAGGAGACCTCCCACAGACCTTCTGCAGATCTCTTGCAGACCATCTGCAGACCTGCAACAGAATCCTTACAAACCTTCCGTAAAGTGCCTGTGGACATCCTGCTGACCTCCTGCAGCATTACTGCAGATGCCCGGAAGACTGTGGACCTGCTATAGTCCCCCTGGAGATCTCCTGCAGAATTCTGATAGACCACCTGCAAACCGCCTGCAGACCTTTCACAGACTGTCTGAAGACCTCCCCAAGACTGCCTGCAGATCCCCTGCAGACCTTTCAGAGACTGCCTACAAATGTCCCCCAGACTGTCTGTAGACCTTCTGTAGACTTTTTGCAAACAGCCTGCAGACTTACAATAGACAATAAACAGACTGCTTGCAGACCTCCTGCACAGCTCCCATTGTTGGTATCTTGGGACTTTTATTAAAAAGCAGGATATCAGTTAATCTTAAAGGCTCTTTCTGTGCATACACCTTCTGTTCCTCACCTTGTCTGTTTTCTCTTGTCATATTTCACTGCAGATTCAATGGAGCAGACACACAGGTGTTTGTTGAGTGACCAAAATATGAGGCAGAGCTCAAAACAAAGTTGCAATTACAGAATTGTATGACCTACTGGGAGGACCAGTAACCCCTGCAGGCACTGTGGTGTATAGTATAGTTGGTGGATGGAGATGGACAAAAGGTGACTACTGAGGACCAGAAATCCTAACAGCATTGTGACCTCAAGTGTCTCTGCAAGAGCTTAAGCAATGTGAGCTCACATGAGCACATGTTTTTTGTACAAGGTAAGCTTGCACGCGGTGAGCTCATTCATGGCAAGATCATTCACGGTAAGTTTGCACACAAGTAAGATCATTCATGGTCAGCTAGCACATGGTGAGCTCATTCACGGTGAGATAATTCAGAGTGAGATCTTTCACAGTCAGCTTGCATACAATGAGATCATTCATAGTGAGCTTGTACATGGTGAGCTCATTCATGGTGAGCTCAAACATGGTAAGCTCATTCACAGTGAGCTCATTCATGGTGAGCTCAAACATGGTAAGCTCATTCACAGTGAGCTCATTCATGGTGAGCTCAAACATGGTAAGCTCATTCACAGTGAGCTCATTCACAGTGAACTTGCACACAGTGAGCTTGCACATGGTGAGTACAAGTTACACTCTCACAAGGTGAACTCAGGAGGGAATAGGGTCGATTTTTACATAGGTTTTGGAATAGTATTTGGGAAACATCCCATTTTGCAGAAATAAATGTTTACAAAAGTAAATGTTTCTGTATGGATCCTTAAATTGACAATGTCAATAGTATTTTATGCCTTGTGAAATGTTTGAATTACCTGATGGAATTGTACTTGTAATTTTCTGTTTTCAATTGTGTTTTACAGAAGTGATTAAACTGAAACTGTCTTTTCTAAAAAGTTCTAAAATAGTTTTTACTGATTTCCTTATTCTGCCATGCTTGTCATTCCTATTTCTTTCAACAAACAAACTAAAAATGATCTAACTTTTATTAATGTCTTTCATTTCGCACCTAAAATGCCACATGATCAGCTCCTTTCACAGAATCATTAAACAAGCCATTCATTTCAGGTTGGAGATGGAGTTTCTAGAGTGGAACTCATTTATATTTATGAGCACACAGGCAGAGACACCTAAACAGCATTCTGCAGGAGGTCTCCAGCACAAGTTACATGCAAAAGGAATAACTGTCTATTTGTCTCTGAAGGCCTTAGACTTCATAGGGAAAAATTAAATGCCTTTTTAACTTCATGCCCAGCTCATCCTATGGAAACAAGATTAACCTAAAGAAAGGAACTCACCAGTGTATGATTTAGAATCTTTCTTTTTCGTGTTTGATAGAACACAATATTGCATGTAGTCATTGCTCTCAGATGCAGGCAGGGTGATGGACCAGAGTGCAGAGATGAGTTGCCAAGACACGGAGATGCAGGGAACAATAAGAAAACTCTACTGAAGTAACTGACTGCCAAAATACAGGACAGGCAATAGCATTGGGGAACGAAGGAGGTGACAGGGGGCACATTAGACATTGGCCGATGTGGAGAGTGAGGTAAATCCTGGACCACTGCAGGGCAAAGGGGAGGAACACTGGGAACACAGGTACTAGCTGATTCAATGACAGAACAAGGGAAAAACCAGACACCCATAGTTAAATAAGCATTAGGGTAATTCATAGCAGGTGGGCAATAAAATGGGGCCCGGAACAGGAGCTCTCTCTGGTGGCGGACTGGGAGATGACATGTCAATTGCAGCATAATGATAAGAATGTTTTGCACAAGCTGTTACTGGATCAAGTTCATATTTTGTGCAAGGAAAGTAGAGGGAAAAGTGAAATTTTCCCTGCATGCCTGTGAAAGCAACTGATTTAAACAATACTGGCCGGCAAGCAAGAAGAGAGCTGAAAGTGGCAAAAAAGGTCACTCATATGTGTTGACTATTTTGCCAACTTGTTTATCCTTAAGCTTTATTCTAATTACACATTTCTCAAAAATTCCAAGTGATTGTTTATCCTTAACTTTCATTTTTTCTTGGAGGGTTTTGGTATAAAGATCTATATACTTGTAAATGGGAACAAAAAACAAATTGGATTAGTTTCAACAAGGGCTGAAGTAAACCAACATTCTTCAGATTCAGCTGCTCTGTACTCAACTTTGATTGTTTTTCAGGTGCCAGTATGTCAATGGGTTACAACATTTATCCAGTTGCAGGTAAATCCTGGCAAATAGTACCTGCTAACTGACAGCGACCCAAGGAGGAACTGTGGATTTAAGTTAGGTATACAAAGGCCAAACTAACAAACTAATTGTCTGTCTGTCTATGTCACATTTAGATGATGAATGATTATAATGTTGGACAAAACACATAAAAGTTATTTTTAAAAAATCCCTTTCATGGCTATGCAGTCTTCACACAAGTTACAGATTTTTGTGTTGGCTACCTTACCAACGACAAGAAGTAATTGTAGTGGAAGCAATACCATTACAGGCCAGCAGTGGTATAACAGTCAAGCAAATGGGCCTTAAATTGGACTGTTTTCCTGATAGAATCCCAGACAAGGAAAAGGAAACCAAGATGAGGTTGACACTATAAACTGGTTTGCTGCAAGTGAAATAACTGAAATAATTCAGAAGCATTTTACAATCTCAACTGATCCAGAGTGAACCCCTGCATTGTACCCTTTGCCGCCTGTGATAGGCTCCAGGCCACCCACTACGCTAACCAGGATAAGCGATTGAAAATTGTAAGCATGGAAGAATGGCGGCTTTACAATCCCTGATTTACAGAAGGAAAAGAACTACAAATAAGTCTGCAATGTGTCGTAAGTATAACTGTTTTTCTGAATAGTAGAGCATCTGAAAATAAATATGGGAATTGGATGAAACCCATTTCCTGCTTTATCAGACAGGTAGCCTCAAGCTAATTTGATGTTAAACAGCTGCCAAACCTCTTGCAGATAGACTCATCAGTCTCCGGTTATCTTTATACATTACACAAACAGTATAAAAGTAAGTGCATGCCCCTTTACTTAAATGTTATTTAAATGGGTGCCTTAGATTAGAAGGTATAGGTGCTGCCAGAAACCTGTCAATATGTAGTAAAACTACACAAGACCCTGTCTACAGACATTGTTCAGTTGTCCAGAGGTCCATGCACAATAGTTATCCAGTCCAAAGTTAGCACAGGAATAACAAACCCAGGACTACAGCTAGGGCATGACCTCTGACTATCGCCTTTTCTACACTGACATTAATCCCTGCAATACTTGGTTGGGCTGGGTAAGCAGGTCATGTAGGGTTCCCTTTTGAGAGCGACAAAGACAATCCAGGCGAAGATGCGCGGTGCTTCTGTTACTAACTAACCGCTACGGTTTTGAGATGCGGGACCATGAGCCAAAGATGGTGAGGATGCAAATGCGAATGCAAACAGAGGTTTAATAAACAAAGGAACCAAACTGAGCTTTGCACTGAACTAAAGAGAATCGACTTAAAGATGAACTAGACAAGACAAGGCTGGAATCGTAGGCATGAGGCATACAAACGTAGGGCACTGTCACACCCCAGCATAGCCAACCACACCTACAACCAACTTATTCTAAATCATTATCACCAGAGTACTGATCAGCTGTGTCTCGTTGTCTAGACCTTACTTGTACCCAGCCAAGTGTTTGCCTCATTGCATGGTATTGTGTGTTTCTCTCAACCCATACTGAGCGTTTGACTAACGTTATAAGCTGTGTATGATCTTTGAAGCCTACCAGTGTATGATCTTTGCTTGTTCTCTGGTTTTACCCTTTGCCTGTTGTCTCTTTGGAATTGGTTGCTGTTCTAACTGTTCTTCTGGATTTTGCACCTTTGCTCGTGACCACAATTACCTTTTGGGTTCTCCTTGGCCTTCTGGAAATCCTGTCTGTTCTGACCTTGACCCTGCCCATCCTGATTATGGTTTTTGAATACCACTTTGGTAACAAAGCTCTTGTCTGTTTGACTTTTGGCCTCCCATGGTTTTGACTGCCATTAAAGAGCCCTACGTGCGCTTGGGTCCTGCCTCTGTGTTCGTGACAGGCATTACCAGTCTGGGTACAAGGAACAAGACTAGGAGATTAAACACAGGACTGGTAATGCACCTTACAGACACACTAACAATTCTATTTTTTACATACATATGTGATTGTGATACAAGACAATTGTCTGTTCTTTGGCATGCATTTGAGGGTGCATCAGTGTCTTCCCCGCACGTGTTTGTGTGTGTGAGTGTGTGTGTGTTTATGTATTCTTGCTCACAGTAAACTCTGTGACTCAGGCCTCAGCTCATGCTTTGTTTGTTTTCCTTGTCTCCAGGGTTGAGGTGGACTTTGTTCCTATTCATTTGCCCCTTACGACACAAAACATGACAGACACCAGCACCTATGATAATAACATGACAGCATAATGGTATTGTTCTCAAAGCAGATTTTGATTTCTTGTTTTCAGAAGTCTTTTGTTTATAAATTAATTTAGCATATCGAATCATATATTGAGGTATAAATACATGTATTGAGAGACTCCAAATTGGAGGGTAAACTACATTACAGTATCTCTGGATGCAATAATAAAAGTACTGTGAATCATCTCGGTTTATGGTTGTTAGTATTCTTCTTAATCATATCTTGTATTATTATTATTATTATATAATCGGAATGCCAGACTTGCATGAGTGACGTTTTCATGTTTTCCGGTAACTTGTTTCTGGGTTTCATCTCACACTTCAAAGCCATGTAGTTCATGTGACCTGGGACATTTGAATGTATGACTGTGTGGCTATCCTTTACTTGAGTGCCATTCTACCCATGGCCAGTCCTGCCATATAGCCAAGGGTGACAGCTGAATTGTATCATTCATATTATGCCTGTGAAAAACATGTCGTCTTGATTTTTTGCCACTGAAGGTAAACTTTCCAAATAATGATTTTTCTTCTTCTTCTTCTTCTTCTTCTTCTCTTGCCTTCTTGCTTTTCTTATTTTAGGATTTTTTTTAGGATTTAGGATTATTTAAGATAAGAATTAGGGGTCCAGAAAGATAAGAAAATATTCATTATCTGTAGGTGTATTGTACATCGTTTGGACAAAATGGGTCTGTCAAATTAACGTAAATGTTTCATGTATCGCTGTACTCCAAAGGATGTATTCCCGCGGGATAGATAGACAGACAGACAGACAGACAGACAGACAGACAGATAGATAGATAAAGTGTTTTGTTGCTTTGTTGCTAAAATTTTAAATGTGGACAGTCAGTCTTCATTTTTACATAGCCTACAGTACAAAATAAATGTTTTACTGACAGGGATTAACATCGAACCCACAACAAGATCTCACTGGTTCTTTTAATTTATTTTTTAATTTCATATTTTAACACAATATACATTTCAAAACGTAAAGTCGTAAAGTCATGTGCTCCGATAAGCAATAAAGAACACACGAAACAAAAATGAAGTCCAAACAGCTGGTTTGTGCTGATTTTAAACTTGATAGAGGATCAAATCATAGATCTTTTTTGTCGTTCTGGACATGGGCCGATAATATCGCGCTACTCTTCAACGTAAGTCAAATTTCAGTCTTCTGTGTATGTTATTATTAGTAAGGCTTACCATAAGTGGACCTCACAAGAAATAATACATACGTTGGTTAATGAGATGTTTACAGATAATTTCAACTGTCAAATACTGAGGACGTATGACATTGCGCAGAGTGCTGGAGCGTACAGCCACCTTTGTTTTCCCGCTCCCTATACGTCGCTCAGGTCAGACGGATTTAATTTCAGGTAAAATGTATTCCGGATAGGGGGTGGAAGTATCGCGAAAGAGAGAAGCTTGCATTAAAAAAAAATAAAATAAAATACATGAATAAATAAAAATCTGTATTTCTGCATTTCGGATCGAAAGAAAGGTTTCTGGGGGAACACTATCAATGTTTAATAACTATTCGGGTTTCCAGCTACATGCTTGTGTGTCAAAAGCAAATAAATAATAATACCAAAACTGAATTATTATAATTGTTGTTGGTGATTTTTTACTACTGGTATTGCTGTTGCTGTTGTACATGGATTTCAAAATTGCCAATTAAGCTGTTCTATCAGCGGACTGTTCGAATCATTCTTCATTCATGTGATATCAATCATTTGTATTTACTCAATGTTATTAACGAACCGTTTAAAAATTTTAGCAAGGAATTATCGCAATCGACAAACGCCAAAGTTAAGTGCAAGAGCTCGGCGTATTACTCTAAGCTTTGCGTTCACATGCAAAATAAAATTTTAATGAGTATATTTATTAAGCGAAATCGAATGAATGAAATTAAATTGGCGAAAATTGCCGTTGAACGAAACGTTATGGAATAATGAAAAATTCAGGTTCACAAATCCAAGCAAACTATGTTAAAATTGTTTTGTCCCAGTTTTTCCCTTTTTCTAGACAAAAATACTCTTATCAAATACAGAAATCTGAGCGTGTAGTTTTGTGTTATAAAACTTCGTTTAACAATTAAACTTATAAGAAATGTAACTGTAAAGACCAGTATTAAACATTAAACTAGCCAATAGAACATTCCTTACATGACTCTTAATATACAATAGATAAATCTTTATAATTAAGGATAATTTAAATTTTCAATGGCGCCTGATATGAAAGGAAAACTGCTACGAAAGGCATAAATATAAGTTGATTCTCTAGTGTGCTTTTTTTTTTTTTGACAAAATATTTAAACCATGATTTAACTGATCAAGTAAACATCTACGTTTTTGATCGATATACACCACCAGTGTGGTTTACCGTTTCATGGAGAGAAAAAATAATAATAAATAAAAAACATCCATATGATTTGTTGTGCTTTGTTCTTGGTTGAATGGAGCTGATAGTGTGCGATTATGTTTTGAAACCTGTCGGTGAATCTGTACGAAATCTTTAGACTATGATATTAGAGTACCTTCAAAATAAAGTATAAATAAGGTATTATTCATAATCCGATGTTGCCTGAATTAAAGAGCTTCGGAGGCCCGGGAAAAACCGCACTACACGAAACTCCGTTGACATCAAGCAGCGATATTTCAGCTGTGCTGCGATGACCCAAGTCACAAGCTGCGTGTGGCGGCAGCAGCAGCAAAGTACACCAGGAAGGCATAATCTTTTAAGGCATGTCGCTGCATCCTTTCAAAATAAAATATTAGAAGTATTTGTTGAGAGATGTTACTAAAAGATTATTTAATTTGAAACATTTTTTTTTTAATTTACCCCCCCTCCAAAAAAAAAAAAATCTTTGTGACTGCCATCGCATTTCATTCCACGATAACTAGTCATTTTTGGTAATCATGATTCGTATAGTCATGATTCGCCGTTATTAATTGCTTGGTGTAATAACAAACAAAATTACAAATAAATAAATACGTGTATATACAAAATCCCTTGCCTGGCGAGGGCTGGATGAAAACCTGCCAATACTGCATGGCTCTTTAAATATTACAATTTCTTTAATTGCTTTATTGCTCATAACCTTTATTTTTTTAGACCTAAATTCATGTCATTACCGGAGACCTGCAAAAATCACTCATCGCGTTAATTAATACAATAGCATGTAGCTCGGAAATGTCTTATAGTAGCTTTTTTTTTTTTTTTTTTACTCTCGGCTTTAATATTTCTGTAGTTATTTGGTAACAGCCTTTATACTTAGGAAGCCATTAATTAGATAATTGTAAAAAAAAAAAAAAAAAATTAAAACAGCACAGGTCCCCAGTGCAGTTCATCCCCAGGGGTATATGAGTTGATAAATTTTACGTGGCGTAAATATGTTACATGATGGTTTAATGATGTTTAAAGATTCGTATTACGTTTTCCTACGTGTTGTACGTAGCTGTTGAGGGTTTAACGGTCATTTCTCGGAATACAGTAAAGTTGCTTATTGATGATGACTTTCGAAAACATGTTATTACACATTTTGCATGTACAATTGATCAAAAAATATATTTTAAAATGGTTCGTAATTGCAATGGTTTATCCCTTACAATAAACCTCTCCCATCTTCGTGTATTGGACTTCCTGTTTTCAGTATTGTTAATAAGATTGACAATTATCCGAAACACCTGAGAAACTTAAGCTCATGAAAGTAATCATTGCGTGTTAGTTTATGCAATTGATTTTCCCAGATTACTCTCGCATGGTGAAATTAGAGAATGTACATTGTACTGACTTATTTCGTTTTTTTTCTTGTGTAATTTAACAAGTAACTGAAATGTTGCAATAAGACATACACTCGGAAATTTTTTATATTCAGATAGTAGAATAAATTAAACAGATTAAGATTTCAAATAGGCTGTGCGCCTTCCAAGAAGCTGCTCAGCTCTGGAGAAATTCGGATTTAGATTAAATAATGACCCGGGATAATAACCGAAACAATTAATTGTTGTTACTGTAGGATTGCCTATACCGCCATTCAATTTAGATACTCATTTCATTCAAAGTCTTGTGTGGGTTTGAAAAAAGGCATTCTGTCAAATCATTTATGCATGCTGCACATCTATTCACAAACATAGTATTATATACATGTAGGTCATAAACTATACTTATGCAATTCAATATTTTATGAAGGCTATTATAGTTTATGTGCTTGCAACCATTTTCATACATTCACGATAGAGTTACTTACAGGTAGCTCACACTTCCTCAGCTCAGCAATTGTGCCGTTTGCCGTTGTATTGTTGACAAATTACAAACTTTCACTTTCTTGAAGCCCCGCAGGTGACTTTGTGGGGTTAAAGAGGATTTCCAGGCGACACATCAGTATACCTGTTCGTTGGATAAGGCACTTAACAAAGCTACGGCTATATTTTGTTCTTGTTTATCAGGGTGTATGTATATATATTGAGTATTATGCTTTGTAAAGAATTAGCGCAGATGAGCTCACTTGGTCATTTGCTGTATAAGACGAACTGCCTTCAAATGTATTGACAAATATCACCGTGAATCCACGCGGTGGGGATCTTAATAGCAATAGAATTTCTGAGACGAAATGAAATGAGATAGATAGATAGATAGATAGATAGATAGATAGATAGATAGATAGATAGATAGATGCATAATTGGGCTAATATAATTATTTGTGATTTTCCATTTTAAATGAAAGACTGCTTATGTGGACTGCATAATTGGCCACGATTGGGTTTAAAGAAAGAAAGCATTGCGACAAGCAGTTTCTTGCGGTACCTCTAATTGTCACTATACGGTGCTGTTTCTGTCTGAAATGAGAGCAGTTCATCAAGCCCTCGGCTCTACCGTTAACCATAAATGCTTACCACAGATTATAAGCATCTGCAGTTTGCGTTTGTTAAATATTGCTAAATTTGAACGTTCTCTCTTTCATCTTAAAGAGTCCATTAAAAAGACCCCAATTTGTCATACAATAAGTTATATACTCCAGGTTCTATTTTCTTTGATTGGTATTTATTTCATCGTTGGTATATGATCTGCCAAATAGTGATTGGTCACATTTTTCTCTTTTTAGCATTATTGTACTTTAAATTATTACCGTGTTTATATACGAAAAGAACAACACTACCCATTTTAAATAATTTAAACAGGTCTTTTGAATATTTCACTTTTATAATAATTTATATCAATATTTTATGAACTATTGTATTGAAAACTTAGGGGCCTTGTGGAGATCAAATGTTTACACAGTGAATACGAAAAAGCCGCAGATTACCCACTTAACGTTTAACCTAAAATTATTTATTTTAATTTACACTTCAAGGCTTTTTGTCCATGAAGCAATTAAGAAAACTGGACGTGTGCATCAAAAAGGAACTTAGAATTAAGTCGATGCTGTTGTCCTGAACTGTAATCTTGGTTCAGTGCACGTGGTGATTAGGTGACATGTTAGAAAAATATTGCCCCTGAATAATGCACGTTATTGAAATAAATTTATCAAAACACTAAATAATGCTTCATACGGTATGAATAACTTTTTAGTTTCCTTTTTTTTTACAGAGATGCTCTTAAGTGGCAGTTCTAGATGATTTCAAAAGCGTGCAGTAGGCTAGGACCAGTTGCTCTCCTGGCCTGCGCACATGAATAAAATCTTGCGTTGCCACATATCAGATTACAAGTTAAAAGAAACTCTTGTCTAGGGGCGGGGGGAATCGCCCCTGACGCACTTAAAATTCTGCTTTCCTTGTTATACTCTGAAACCTTTGCTTTCAATGAATATATCATATTGCTAGCAGTTTCTGTATTAATAAAGGTGAAAACGAGCATTTATTTTGTTTCTTTTTTTAACAAATAGCAAATAAAGTATAGATTACTCCGTCACTTTAAATAGGCCTACAGACATTAAATGTGCTTATTGCTGTGGATTTGGTCGGTCTTAAGCCGTGAAATGTTTTTTTCTTTTTTTTTTTTCCTTTTGGTAGCATCTATAGTGTTGAGACGTGCAATGTAAAAAGTAGGCCGCTAAATTAAGTTTAAAACTAAAATTGACTTTGGAGGACAATCGAATGTTGTTATTTATTTACTTGTTTATTTATTTATTCCTAGATGGCCGGTATTTGCTAGTAGCGTTATAGTATCCACACGAGGAAGCACCAATAATATCTGTAGTTAGTCTGCATAATCAAAAGACTGAAGTTTTGAGCAAGTAATTAAGACTTTTTGTTTGATTATTTAAATAACGTGGTTTACATTATAAGCATGCACAAGCACGTGTGAAAGACTCATCTTTAGCAAAAACTACGTGAATGGCGAACGAGGAACCCAGATCGACCAGAGCTGCATCCTCAGGCTGATGCTTTATCTCAAAACATGAACTTCTTTTCGCCGAACATTTAGTAAAACAGTGTTTAAAGGTTCGACCAAGTGCAACTGTTTATCGATGATCGAAGGAGGGGTGGACACAGCACCTGTAAAGAAGTTGGTGAGTGGGCAGACAGCAGAAAAGTTGAAGCTTCAATGCAAAGGGCTTATTTCAGTCCGATTGTGCAGAACCACCTGTCCTGACATTAGCTGTTTACATAGAATTATCAATCCATTCCGTACAAGTTTTCAAAACGAACAAAACAACCGAAATCAAATAACACATTGATGCAAAGAATTAAGCAAAGGGGAAAAGTCTGTGGTATAGGAAACTAATTGTCCATGTGTACTGTATGTACGTAGTGCACAGAAATCTTTCTGAAAACGAGGGTGCTTATTAAATGTGGTTTATATATATATATATATATATATGATTAAATGATCCCCATTTAATATTTATTATAATTCTAATGCGATATTTATTGTACTATTTATGATAGTAGCTTAATACTTGTCTGTTGAAACTCTAATAATTTCCTGAGCAATTTCTTCTAACACACACATATGTCCAATTGTATAATTATATCTGTGGAACATGGATTAACCGAAGGCTAGTTCGAATTGTTAGATATTAAACAGCTCGGATGATGAAACGTACCTGAAAATACCCAGTTTATAGGAAACTGACTTAAAATTCTGAATAAAAGCCAACCTACCTGCCATAACAACCCCCACCCCCCAAACACACTGGCAGCCTCAACACCTGACGCGTCAAAATTGTTCAGACAGTATAGTTAAAGTCGACATTTGATTTTTAAATCCTGCAGTGACAATAAAGACTGTGCTATAGGGTAAATTTCTTGGTTTCATCAAATAAATAATCAGAAACAAATGCAGTGGGCGGTTGGAGTAATACTTCAACAGGTGCCATTGGTATTTTAAGGTTAATTAAAAGCTATCTAAAATGTTCTGTTGCCTACTATACTGAGTGTAAACATCATCTATTTCTGACGATTTCGTTATCTCACTTGAACAAGTCTGTTGTCAAAAACAGAAAACTCAGCACACGACGTGGTTCATAAATAATATATACCGTCACTTAGGCGTTAATATTTCACACATGCCATAGTATTAGATCTTTTCCATTGTATTTACCTCTATGAATTATTAAAAAGCAATGACATCTGTCTATCAAATGTGCGGTTGATCATTAACTAGTTTCACCTGACAGCGCATGCTTTATTTGCTAAAGGTATCTAATAAAATAGTCAGATGAGCGGGAGAATTATGCGCATTTTCACTCCTCTTATCATCCACACGGATTTTAAAGTTATAAAAGTGGACTTGAGCGCCCATGTGATGAGCAACTAATTGTGAAACCCACATAAATGACCAACGCATTCATATATCATTTTTAGAAGAGGCAGAATTGTGGTTAGAAAAACTGATCATCTATATCGTTATGGCCTTGTGTTCCTTGAAAACATTTAAAAGCTCTTCTGTTATCGGAATCTCCGCTAAAGTAACCAATGGTTTGAGTCTAGAAAGTCCACATTTTAGATCATGTACGAGCTTTAATTAGGCTAAAATCAATATGCGCCAATATATTTAAGTGGAGCACGAATTGCGCAATGTTACAACAATTGACTCAGATAACCTCTGCGCCAGTTCCACGCTCTCTTTATGTCCCTCCCCGTTCTCTTCGTCGCTGCTCCCTCTTATGATTTTTCTCAGTCAGCGCTCCCGTTGGCACGAGGAGAGACTGTGAACGAGATGCTGGTTATTCTGTGTGAAATTTTAAGTTCATGACGAATATACGTCAGTTATCAGACTCTTATTTTCGAAACTTTTCATTTCGCGCCACTCAGTCGTTTTGTTTTCCTGTCACCGAGAGGTCCCAGTGGATTTTTCTTCTAATTGTTTGCAACGGGACGGGTGCAGAGGACGAATCAGTCGAAAACGAAGGAAAACGACTGACTGCAACTATCCGTAGTTCCTGGTATAGTCCACTGATATTGGCGCACAGTGCTGTGTTCCTGTGGGATCGCTTTGCAGCACAGCGAGCCCACTGCGTGAGACTTTCTCTCTTTCTGTCTCACTCTTAGTCTCTCTCTTCTTCATACATAATCAATCTCTATCCTATTTTACCCTCTCATCGCCCCCTCCCCTCCGAATCAGACGCTGTGAACCGAATCACGTTCCGAAAAGAATACGTATCAATCCCTCACTTAACGAAGCAAACCTAAGCTTCAACCCTGGATTCAATACTTTTAATCAATGGACAGGATCCTTATGCCAGCCAGCCAAGGTACAGACACAACCTAAGCAGTAAGTAAAGTGATTTTTTTCTCACTTAACCCGACGTTTGTTTTTTGTTTTTCATTGTAAAAGCATTAGATACCCACCGATATGTTGCTGATTGCTTTTAAGCGTCAACTTCTCTCATACAGCAATCACAAAATGTATAGGTATATTTTCGTCTGGAGATAAAATAAATGCTCTACTGACTACAAGGATATGCGAAAGCCTTATGGATTGACACCAGTCTCTATGGAAGTTGAATATTAGTGAATCCAGAATTAATTGCTACATATAGTAATCTTTTGTGGTGCAAAAAATATTCTAAAAAAAGCAACAACATGAACGCTAAAAATTAATTTTACTTTTATAAGGCCAGGGCATGGCTCTGCTATAGTAACCTCATGCATGCAGAGAACTTCATGTTCAATTGTTCTGTCAAACTCTCCAACATTGGAGCTGTCTTAGACAAAACCTAACATTATTATTATTATTATTATTATTATTATTATTATTATTATTATTATAGCAGAAGTAATAGAAGAGGCATTAGTACTGGTCGTAGGCCTAAAAATGTTATCGTAAAATGTTCTTTATTTTAATTATTTTTTAATAATTATTAGTCATTCCGTCTTTTGTAGACTGTAGCATTTATTAAATTAACACAGCTAGGATACTGTAACTATAGCCCACAAATTTCTTTGACTTTAAGACAATGTTGTTTTCTCATTTCAGGTCAGCAGTAAGCAATAATAATAAGTTTCTATAATATTTTAGTTTAGAAAATGTTGAATTAAACTGTAAATATGAACAACAGTAGAATACATTTTTGAGAAAGACAAATATTTATGTGTGTGCTTTTATGTGCAGCTTTTATTGACATGTTTAAAGGAACCAATGCAGAAGCTCAAGATACCAATAATACTTTTTTAAAAAAACTGAAACGCTTGTTATTAGTTGTAGCCTACCTATGGTCGATGTTAATAATCGTACAAATAAACTGTTTCTTTTGATATTATTAGCAGAAAAATAACGTCCGTTTTATTGCTACTTTTTATTATTGTAAAACTATACTTTATTTTGACTAGCCATTTATTAAATAAATCATGACGGTTCGTGTTACGAGATATTGTTCTTTTGATGGAGCGTAATAATAACTTGTGAAAGTACATTTCATTGGATTGTATTTGCTTAAATTACTTCACATTAATTTTTCTTACAGATATTACAGTATGGCAGGTTCTAATGTATGAAAGAGATTGGTTTTTCAATAGTTGTTATGCATCTCTATTGCATATAACTGTGCGGAATTCTTTGTTTTGTTTTTTTGCCCAGTTTAGCATAACTGAAAAAAGCGCGGGAAACAACGCCTTACCAAACCTCTACTTTAGGGTATCAAATTGTACAGAGGAAAACGGGCATGTCAGGTCAAACTGATTTAGTACGCATGGGTTCGTGCAGCCTTTATACTATTGCGAGTGAGCAAAATAACTATTATTATCCATCCGTCCATCTTATAAATACAAAATGTATTATTACATATAATATTTGCTATGAGTTAGGAAATAACATACTTAGCATTGACCAAAAAAGCTATAGTTTAAGCCCTCATAACTTATAATATAATTATAGATAATGATTTCCCTATATATTTCTCTGAAAATAGTTAACCACTTTTTATATGCTACTAGTTTTAATATCTTTGAGATTAGTAACTACTTAGTAAAAATAATACCGAAAAACATTCAAGACACACTACTCGTCCTTAAAATATTTCTGAATATCGTGAAATTGTTTTTTCGATAAAAGTGGCTAACTCAATTATTCTTATATTTTTCAACTAAAATCTTAACGCTTAAGGCAAGATTTTAAGGTTTTCAGAATTGAATTCTTCATCGAATTTTAATAAAAGAACAAAGACCTAAAATATACTCAAAGTTATATGTATTCTTCAAAAACCAATTTGAGATGGACCTAAACTGGATACGAGAATTCAAATATGGAACAATACTGCATGGTACAGGTCCTGGAATATGAATTGCAACATCCACTACTTTATGGAATACAAAAATTCTGAAGTGTACCTCGTGAAAATGAAGGCTGTCAGCAGTTTACTTGTCGTTGACCGGCTCAATTCCCGTCCAGGGTGTACCCCGTTCTCATTTTGTCTGGAATAGGCTCCAGACCCCCAAGTCTGACCCGGATAAGCGGCTGGAGGATGGACTGATGGTAGACTTATTACTAGTATTTCATGATATAATAATTATCAAATTATTAAAACAAGTGATTAGAATGATAGACTTTATTCGATGTCGGAAAAAATGGAAAGATATCCTAATAGCTTTAAAGCACCAGATGCCAGTCCTCTGATGATACGGTGGTTAGGTTCTTTAGTTATGTCAATGAAATTGTCAAAGCTGGCCTGTTCCAGCTCTTTGACGTAAAGTTAAGTAAACTGAAATTAAACCAGGTTGAATGAAGAACAAATAATTTACCAAAAATACGAATTACGGTTTGATATGTTTTGTGTCGTCTTGGAACGGCTCTGCATCTTTTATACAGAGGGGTTTGTGAAAGTGAGCGCTCGGTTCCAACGGTAGCCCATCTTCAGTATGGGACATTATTTAGTCACATTTGTTCCATGCTTTAGCAAACTGACGACTGAAGCTTTTGGTCCACGCAATGATTAACAGTCTCCGAAAGTTTCTGTACCTTTGTTTTCATACATATGCCCGGCCGAAGCAATTCTGACGGTTCCGCCGATGCACTGGGAGTGTGTTTCGTGAGGGTCACGTGCCGGTCAGCGCAGAAAATAATCTGTAATTCTTAATCACGGTTTATTTATTAAATACGACCGTGTGGTGCGCCCAAAGGTGGGTTATATGAAGTCATTAAGGAGGCTAAGTGGGATGTCCCAAACACTGCACTTGTTTCAACGCTATCTTTTCATTCAAATAACTGTGAATGAAAAAAAGGAAAAAGCTTACTAGGCAATATACATTTTAAGCACTTTGAGCGCGTGCTGATTGTGGAGCTGGGCGGATAGGAATAGATGAAATCGATTTGGTTAGGATTAATCGATGCAGTTCGTGAACATCATAAAAGACTCATCTTCCCCATCAGCTTTAGCTTAGCATGTTCAGCATCGAGTTACCACTGTTATTAATACTTTTTTGTATTAACATTGCGTCGAGAGACTTCATAGAGCCTAGTAAATTTGTCACTAATAGTCCTCCTTGTCTTCACGTATAATAATAAAATTGTATGCTCCTTCCTCTCTACAGAAGTTCATATACAGAACACATTGTCCTATACCCAGTCCGTCAATCTCAGTGGGTGCCGTTTAAATGTAAGGGCACTGTGTCCGATTATGGCATGGATCACGCCAGATAACATTTAAATAACGGACACACTATTAGTTATGGCGGTGATTATGGCTAATTTAACGATTTCTTCTAACATGCATGTTTAGATATGATTATTGCTTAAAACTGTCCACATGGGATTTGGCTTACTCATCGAATCCAAACAAGATATCGAGATAAAATAAGTCATTTTGTAAATGTGTCGTCATACATTGCGCGCAGTTTATCGCTAAATCCAGTTTATAAAATATGTGTTAGCCATAAATCCAATCTATTTCACTTTAGGTTTCTTTTGTATAGTTGAAAATGATGTTTCATTTTATTCCGACCCCCTTGCGACCCTGACCACGATAAGACTTTTGATCAGATTATTTATTTGTTTGTTTGTTTATTTGACTAGATTCATTGACGTATTATCGTTATATCATGATACTCTATGCGAATGAACTGCTATGACTTGACATGAAAATCATTTAATTTGGGCAGGTGAAGAAACATTGGATCAATGTAATTGTATGCACTTCCCAAGATTCTGATAGGAGATAGTAGGTAGGAGAGTTTTGGAATAAAACGAAGTCTGCCTTTTGGTTTTCTCTTATCATGTGTGTTATAATCGTGAAGCAGGGAACCTATTCAGAGTTGCATTTTAGTCACTAAACACCTGTCAATTCGTATTCTGTTCAATTATTTAAAGCAGTATTTAACCTACGGATATGTTCCCGGAACTTGTATAAATTAAGTGCCTTTCATGATCATCAACAGGTGAAAAAAGCAATAAATTTGAAATAAACTACATTATATATATATATTTTCCCGCGGTAAGGGAAGTAGTTTGCTTTAGGAACGAGAAAAAAATCCGGCGAAATTTCAATTCTTACGACTGATCGCGTTAATGGATTGGATTAGTATTAAACCCACTGTTTTCCCCCAGCCGTATTTGTCACCCTGCTCTGAACGCTGGAGTGCGAAATCCCCTGATCCTCACAAACTGTTTCTGAGGCCGTAACTTCTCACTTTGTGACTTTGACAAGATTTCAGCTCAGGGTCACTATGTGAGCGTGTCACCGTGCCGACCTGTATACTTCGGTGTTGTTGGTGATTTATATATAGGAGAATATACAGGCTTATGCATAGAAAAACACCCAAAACCACGAGTTAAAAAGCAGAAATAAACGCAAACAAAAATTTCTTTCAGATGCATATACATACAAGCATCATTTGCAGAAAACGAACAATAAGGAAATTGACATATAGCATGAAAACAATGCACTGATGCAATCGAACAACGATCGTACAACTGTGAAGCAACTTATTTTTGGACTGATTCAAAACGACACAGATAATTAACCAGAAGAAACACCTAAAGTTACGTAATTAATGGAGTCACATTCGTAATTAACAACGATTTTCAGATAAGAGCAGCTGATGCATAGTTGACATCATCATCCTCTTTTGGCTGATCCTGTCAGGTGTCGCCACAGTGGATCAACTGCCTCCATCTCCTCCTGTCCTTCGCATCCTGCTCTGTCACACCAACCACCTGCATGTCCTCTCTCATTACATCCATCAGCCTCCTCTTTGGCCTTCCTCTTTTCTGCATGCCTGGCAGCTCCATCCTCAGCATCCTTCTCCCGATATACTCAGCATCACTTCTTTGTACATGCCCAAACCAATGCAATCTCGCCTCTCTGGTTTAGTCTCCAAACCGTCCAACCTGAGTTAATCCTCTAATATACTCATTCCTAATCTTGTCCATCCTCGTCACACCCAATACAGATCTTAACATCTTTAACTCTGCCACCTCCAGCTCTGCCTCCTGTCTTTTCGTCAGTGCCACCATCTCCAGCCCA
>JAACJT020023415.1:0-22885 GCA_009936485.2 Gymnarchus niloticus | reverse complement strand
AGTTCTTCAGGCTCTTAGTTAACTATTACATAGATCTGTGATACATTATAGCACCTTACCTTTCCTGTAGTTCTTCAGGCTCTTAGTTAACTATTGCCTGTAGGCAGTGGACGGAATATGATCAGAAAGACGGGGGCGGTGTACATGAAAGCGGAACAAAAAGGGAATTAGCAGATTTAGGACGGATGGAGAAATACAGTCAAAACTAGACAAGTTTTTATATGAACATTAGTAACTTTAAGTAGGAGCAAGGAAACAGTTAACTAGAATATATATTTGTTATCACATTCAATAAATTCAAGTTAAAATACAAGGAAGATTAAACAACACGATAGTTTACATTTAAAATCTGAATTTACATACATGTATTAAAAAGCAAGCCGATTTCCCTTCCCACGTCATGTATTATTTGCCTGCGTGATAAATTTCGGGCGTATATAGGTTATAAATATATGATTTAGACTACGCTGTGGTCTAAATCCTAAAACGCAGCAAGTAGAACTTTGATTTAAAAGAAAGGGGACAGCAGGTGTAAAAACGTAGTAGGGGCATTTCCGTAGTTAAACTTTTAAGATGACACTTTCCTCCTAAGTTCAAGTTACTTTTAGTTAGTGCATATTTTACTCACAAGACACCACTCCATACTGTGAAAAATGACTAACTGAGGAATGAAGTTAGTGTGGATTGGGGTGGGGTTGGACTTTGAATGCTGTGGGTCCAAACTTTAATGACTGAACAGTCAGGAAAAACCAGCCAGGCGTGTTCCTGGGGAGGAGTCTAGGCCTGCATGTCTCCAGAAGGCCATGGCCTCAGCCTTCTCACCGGCTCTCCCTGGGGGTTTTCAGCACGCTTTTGTGAAGCATTTGACCATACTTTGAAATGTGTTTTTAAAAATAATCATCACGTTAGAATAGGTTACTCTGTGTAATTTGTATGTATGAGTACTTCTTTCCATATTATTACTGTTGTGCTTCCAGAATGTTCAGCACAATGTCATCTAATAATTTAGCGATAAATGTATTTTGAAAATGGCATTACAGTATTGTCTACAGCATACTAGAGCGTTGATTAAAAATGCTTTTATTTCTTTTTAATTCTGCCAAGATGAAAGGCTGCCCCCTACTGGGTGACAGTTTTGTGTCTTTTTATGGGTTATATACTACATTTAGCTGCTGCTTTTCATAAATTAAAGTGCTTGTGCCAGACAGATGTGATGTAATATATTTTTACATCTTAACACTGCTCTGTGTTGCAACAGTAAACACAAACAGGCTGCCCTTACAGATGTTTCGATGGGAAGGGGGAGCAGCTTCACTGTGCGGGACCCCCAGCTCCACGTAACGCCTGAACAGAGGCAGCTTCACTGTGCGGGACCCCCAGCTCCACGTAACGCCTGAACAGAGGCAGCTTCACTGTGCGGGACCCCCAGCTCCACGTAACGCCTGAACAGAGGATGGCTTCACTGTTCCCTCCACTCACACAACCACCTGATAGGAGCCCAGATAAGTGATCTAACAGCTCAGAGTGGATAAGGAATCAAGCAAGCATGAGGGAAGAAGACAAAAAAAAATGAACAAACAAATGGACATGTAAACTTTGTATGTGATATGCACAGTGAACAGCAGAGGGCTGTCTTGCCCTTCTGGGCCACCTGTGAAGGCCTCTATCGGATGCATCATACTTTGCATCTTGCTCATTGTATATGCACCTTGGGCTTCTGTGGATGAAATTTTATGCTCCTACGCCAAGTTTACATTGCTAAGGCACTGCGACCAGAACAGAACACAGACATGATTTTTCCCTCATCTGACCAAGATGTTTTGGTCATGATCATGGTTATTCCTCCTAAAATAAGTATGATAACTACAGCGATTTGCTGGTTTTCATGTCTGCATGGGGTCTGAACAAGGAGAAGGACGCAGCCTTCACAGCTGGTAACGGTTATGTCCCACCATGGCCATCTCTTTTCATCACTGCTGAGGATTGCTGTAATAGTTTAGTTACTCCTCATCTTTGCTGGCTCCTGCTTTTCCTGATATTATATCTGCGTTTCTCATGGTGGCTTCACACCCTCAGGGTTGCAGGTTTGATTCCTGCCCCTGACTCTCTGCCTACCTGGGATTCGTTCCACAGTTCAGTGGCATGAATTTAGGTATAATGGTGTTTCTATAATCGTCTGTGGTGACCGAACTACCACCACATTGTTGCTTGAGGATCATGGACAATGTATGGATGTATTTGCCTCTTGTGATTTTAAATTCCATGCGTAGTACATTAGTGGAAATGAGCCCAGGTAATGGTTGTGTAAGACTCTCCTTTTCTGCATGCCTGCTCACCCCGGTGAGGATGTCCTTGGAGAGATAGGGTAACTGGTACAGAGGAAAACATGAACTTGTCTTGGGAAAACAGGCAGGTGATATTACATTTGTGGCTATGAGTCTCTGCCTGAGAGAAATGAATTTCTGCTGGGAAGTCTTTTCTGGACCAGGTGTTACCCCTGGTTTCAGAGAAATCCAATTAGAGCCTTGTATTAAAACATGTCAGCTTGTCTTATATGCAAACTGGGTTTAATTCCTTTATCTCTGGTTTAAAAAATATAATATTCTTATCAAGAGGATTTTTAGAGTCCTTAAAATCACTCAGAAACATGGCAAAATTAATCCCTTTCTAATATTTCATGGCAATTTAGAACATCACTAAAATAGGAATACATCAGATTTACCCTTGTTATAAATACTCATAAATATAGCACGGTAGCATTAAGTCTCTTATTTATCTGATGTATGATTGCTTTAATGGTAGTATGGTGAAAATGCATTTGCTTCTCACGGATCCCCACCTGATGTGTGCAGTGTTACTCTGGGTGTTCCCACTACACTTAAGCAGTTTTCTGCACAGGGACCACACGACTGTGAAAGAGGGACATATTACATACAGGCCATTAAGTGAATTTGTACAGGTGGTTATGTTTAAACAGTCCTGCAAGGCATACGTGTGTTTTAACTGTTTAGGGGATGGTGGGTGGGTGGGTGGGTGGATGGATGGATGGATGATTTAAGGTATGCCCAACAGAGTGCAAAACACATTCGAGGAAGAGTATAGAGAGAGTGCTATGAAATACGGTATTCGCCGTAATTCGACAGGGAATAAGGGCAGCAATGGTAGTGCATAATGAGAATCTTTAAGGTAAGTAAGTTGCTTCCGCTACTGAAGTTTGCATTTGTTTTACAGAATTAAAATGGGGTAACGCACATCAAATGAGAATCAGAATATCTTTATTGTCATTGTAACGAGTACAACGAAATTAAATGAGAGCCATATGTAGACAATGGGCATATGTAAACAGCCATATCTCAAGCATACTGCTCTCTTGTAATAAAAACCTGAAGTTAGACAATAACCACTGTGCTAACGGTTATCAACAGATTTGTGTGAGAGGGTGCTGATGCACGGTAAGCAATCTGCTCCTGTATGAATTATCGACACACTTGGCAATGTTGCAACAACATTGCCATAAGTACGTTCTTCAATTTGTTCACTGGAAACGTGTCATGTGAGAGTATCTTAATAAGGGGATTTTGTTTGCTGGGAAATTTGAATGAAACTGCCATATCCTTCCTGTCACAGTGTCATGCAGCACCTTACTCTTCCGTGCGATGCTGTACATGTGTTATTACAGTTATGAGGGGCTGGAGACACCACAGAACGGAGGCCAGGCGAGGCCGGGTGCCGTAGTGCAGAGCTTTATTCCCTAACTTAAATGAAAGCCACACCAGCATCGAGACAGGAAGGAAAACCAAGGAGCCGCTGGAGCTTGGGGAACCCCCGCAGGGTAGCGTACGGAGTCGACACTCCGTTCAGGTGGCAAGACAAGGACCGCCTCGCCAGCGCTCCTGTCGAGCTGTCTGTAAGCAGAGTAAACGTGTTACCCGACCATCGGGTCCTCTCTCTCTTCAGGGATCCCCCATCTCCTTTAAACCCCCGGCGCTTCCAGGTCTGGCAGCCGCAATCAGAGCACTGGAAACAGCGGCGATCGGTGATGCAGGGCGGCTTCCCTCTCCCCAGCCCCTGACGCAGTGCAATCTATTATGTCATATTATTTTGAGTCATATTGTAATGCTTTGTATAGTATGAAGTCTATTTCATCATTTTGTATTCTATCATGCAGTGTACAGTATATTTTGCATTGTGTACTTTGCAAAGTCTGGCTCCTGTACGTTTTGTCATCATTCGCTTTCGGCTGCTCCCATCAGGGGGCGCCACAGCAGATCAACTGTCTTCCATCTCCTCCTGTCCTCCGCATCCCGCTCTGTCACACCAACCACCTGCATGTCTTCTCTCACTACATCCATAAACCTCCTCTTTGGTCTTCCTCTTTTCCTCTTGCCCGGCAGCTCCATCCTCAGCATCCTTCTCCCAATATACCCAGCATCTCTCCTCTGCACATGTCCAAGCCAACACAATCTCGCTGCTCTGACTTTGTTTCCAAACCATCCAATATGAGCTGACCTTCTAATATACTCATTCCTAATGCTGTCCATCCTCATCACACCTACTGCAAATCTTAACATCTTTAACTCTGCCACCTCCAGCTCTGTCTGCTGTCTTTTCATCAGCCCATATAACATAGCTGGCCTCACTACCGACTTGTAGACTATGCCCTTCACTCTTACTGGTACCTGTCTGTCACAAATCACTCCTGACACTCTTCTCCACCCACTCCACCCTGCCTGCACTCTCTTCTTCACCTCTTTTCCGCACTCCCCGTTACTCTGAACTGTTGACTCCAAGTATTTAAACTCATCCACCTTCGCCAACTCTACTCCCTGCATCCTCACCATTCTGCTGTCCTCCCTCTCATTCACACACATGTATTCTGTCTTAGTCCAACTGGCCTTCATTCCTTTCCTTTCCTTTCTAGAGCATACCTCCATCTTTCCAGGGTCTCCTCAATCCGCTCACTACTCTCACTGCACATCACAATGCCATCCGCAAACATCATCCATGGGGGCTCCTGTCTGATCTCATCTGTCAAACTGTCCATCGCCATTGCAAAAAGAAAGGGCTGAGAGCTGATCCTTGATGTAATCCCACCTCTACCCCTTTAAGATTCCTTTTCCAGTTTTAATACTGGTTTAAACCAGTGTTGGATGCCGCCTTCATGTGAGACTCTATTTTGCTTGCAAGGCAAGGTGTCCCTCTTGTTCAGCTACGCCATTCTTTGTATGGAGGCTTTGTATGCAAGACAAAAGATTAGCAAATGAAAGCAACGTCCAGTGTTGAAGTGCATTATGGGAATATCCACTGTAATTTACACACCTTGATGTCACACTTATTGTGGTGGTATTTGAATGGCTTTCAGATTTGTCTAACATTTCAGCTGGTCGCTGATTAAACTGTATTGTGATCCCCACGATCACACAGGATTCCACTAAAACCCAGTTAGCCAAAATCAGCAACACGCTGTCAAACAACTACAAAATGATTCCAACAAGCAACTGTGCAACTTCCCCATAACGGACATTCGTTCATTTGTTGCTTTGCATGCAGTCTGGAATACGTTGGGTGTCGGTTGTATGTTTTTTATTTTGGAATATTCCATCTGGTCCTGTGTTGTTTTAGAGCATTCTCTTCTTTTTTATTTCTCGGACAGATATGTCTTGGGGCAACATAGCCTCTGACTGTGGAACTGTTAAACCGTAGAACTAGGATATTTGCAACACCTTTAATTTTAAGTCAAGTGTTAAGAAGTCGTCTTTGTCAGATTTATTGTTAAGATCTATTCAGATTCACGTGCTACTACATGGCTGTGATGAATGCTAACTCAAAGAGGGGGCGGGATCACCTTCTCCGACTCGACTCGAAACCCGCATGACTGGTACATGAAACCCGCATGACTTAGTATTATTTTAATGGTGAGAAAATTGCTTGTGCTCCTTTCACTTAACACTACAGAAACCCTGGAACACAACTGAGCAATGGGGCCTGCTTCTTCCCACTTGGGCTGCCTGCTGCTTAGCAGTTGGACCCCGCTGCCTGGGATGGGCACCACCCTCCCTACTCCTAGCAGTTGGACCCCGATGCCTGGGATGGGCACCACCCTCCCTACTCCTAGCAGTTGGACCCTGCTGTCTGGGATGGGCACCACCCTCCCTACTCCTAGCAGTTGGATCCTGCTGTCTGGGATGGGCACCACCCTCCCTACTCCTAGCAGTTGGACCCTGCTGTCTGGGATGGGCACCACCCTCCCTACTCCTAGCAGTTGGACCCTGCTGTCTGGGATGGGCACCTCCCTCCCTACTTCAGCTGTGCCTGATCCCCCAGTGACCTGGCCATTCTAGGTCTTCTGTAGCTCCCGTGTCATAAATGAATTCAAGCCCTTGAGCTGCTTGACCAAAGCAGCTCCGTCTCCAGAGCACCATTGCCTACCGTGGTTTGGAATGTAAGATGACTTGCAGTACTAGAGAGTCATATTATGATCTCTTTCATCCTCTTAAGCTAAACCACCCAGGAAACATCTGGCAGAACTAATCAATGAGGATGGATAATATCGTCTCTTTTGCTTCCAGTCTTTCCACGCTGTTGTACTGAAGGTCCATCATGATCTGTAGGAGCCACAATTACTGCAGACCATTGATCCCTTTCTGTCATTCATCTGCAGGGTTGAGGGTAATGCGCGGACCTCAGTGTTTGTGGGTTAAATTCTTGTTCCTGGTTTTCGTGCGTGGAGTTTTTTTTTTTTTGTTGTTTTACTGGCTTTTCTGGTTGACCTTTTTAGTTGTCTTTGCAGTGGTGCGTGATGTTGTTCTGCTGTTCGAGCGATGACTCTCCAGGAACGCGCTTATGAGAGCACATCGTCTTTAATACAGAGTTCAGTTTGAAAACAGCAATCCACTATTTTCCAAAAAAGTGCCTTGGCCTTGGATCTTTAGATGTTGAATGTTATCCTTGTTACTTCACACTCAACATGGAATTGCTCAAATGCATGCAAGAGGTCCCAGCCAGATGAGGTCCCAGGATTATCTGCAAATGGCAGAAAAGCCACTTCTTGCCCCCCATACTAGACACACTACAAGAAATAACATCCTGTCCATCAACATGGTGGAGAAAAGATACACTAATGATGGAGGACCCCCACTATAATAAGCTTTGATTTCTTATTCCATGGATGCTACTCAGCTTTTACTGCATTCTTATAGAGACTGAATACCAGCCCCACTACTCGATATTACTACAGCACCTCCCAGAGTATGTGCTGAGGCATGCAGTTGTATGCCTTCTCCAAGTCCACAATGCACATGTAGACTGGATTAGCATATTCTGAAAAGCATGTGAGAGAAAGAGTTGGTTTGCTGTTTCGCGGCCAGACTGGAATCCGCATTGTTCCTCCTGAGCAACTTCTAGTGCCATCCTGTACACCAGACAGATTTTATATAGCCTTTCCACCATGGAAGCCTATGACCAGTGTAGCAAGTTATTAAACTGTAGTGATAAACTCTAATAGAGAAGGAGTTTCCAACAGTACCACTACGGTTAGATAGCTCACCCACTGGGTTAAGGAGTTTCATAAAGTGTCTCCAGAATTAGTGAGTACTTCCCCACAATGGCTGAACACAGCCTAAGCAAGGTCCCACCTCACCCTCCATAGACATCTAACGCTTTATCAAACCACCTTGGATCATGGCTCTCTCCATGACCTCTCCAATCTCCACCCATGAATAAACTTTCTCCTCCTCAACTGACCTGAAGGCCTCCTTCTTTGGCTTGACAGTTTCCCTCACCAGTGGTGTCTGCCAGGGTTCCATGGGCTACCATCATAACAGGTATGATCTGCTTTCTGTCCACAACTCTTTACAGTCGCTGCATTGATTGAGGGCTTGAAAATGGTTGATTTAGACCCAATATTCCTGACCTTACTCAGTACATGGGATGTTGTGAATTGAATTCATCTCATACTGAAGCTTCATCCAAATGTTCTAAGCAAATTCCTTGCCTGCTTGTAGGGGTCATTCTTATCCATCTAAACCTTTCCCCATGTCCTAATCCAAGTCAGTACCAAGTGGTGATCAGTTGACAGTTTTGTCCTTCTCTTGACCTAAGAAACCAAAACACCTCAAGTCAATTGATTCGACTATGAAGCTGGTCATTGACCTTCAGCCTAGGGTGTTCTGGTGTCATTTGCACTTATGAACATCTTTGTGTTTGAGCATGGTGTTTCTTATGGAAGTCTAATAACAATTCAGATCTGGGAGACTGTTCTTCACAAATGTACCGCTCAAGATGTGTTCTTCATTCCCCACGTGAGCACTGAAGTCTCCCATGAGAACCACAGAGTTTGTGGGTGGTACCTTTTCGAGCAAATCATCCACTCTCTCTGAAGCCTACTTATTGCTTCAATTTTCCATACTCTTTCATGGTCTACACACAGGTGAGCGTGTGAACCTTTTTATCCATTCAACATTTGTCAGTGCGCATGTACGTTCGGTGATATTCCACCAGACCGGCAGAAGGTATATGTTGTCTTTGTGGTCTGAAAGAAGCTTAAGCAAAAGTGGAAGCATACAACAACACCCACACAATGGCAACTGAGAGCGATCTGATTTTGCTTCTGTTCTGTTTTCTTGAGAGACATTTTGTAAATGTGCAGGTACCTCCACAGTTGTTCACTTAGCTGTTTAGATGTCCATGACAAATACTCTCTTCTTCCACTCCTTCTTCATCGACAGCTGTTAAATTCGGTGCTGCCATCTACTGGAAAATCCCAGCAGTGCACTCATTTATTCCATGCACATGCGCAGTCGAGAAGCACCAACGTGCCAAATGTCCACTAGACACCAACCACGTGTGGACTGTGACAGAGCACAGAAAAGTGAAGCATGAACTAATCTAAAGGAGATTAGGTACTCCAAGCTGTATTTTGGTATATACAGTTTTTGTCTGTGTAACTCTCAAATGCAGACGCTCCCTCTCGGCCACTAGGCAAAGGTCCACCATAGCTTCCTGCAACCTTATGACCACTGCAATTCAAAGAACACTGCCACTTAACCTCAGCACCCTGTCCTACTTGTGTGTTATTGTTTATTGTGTATCATGTTTACTGTACCCTGTGTATTGTATTCATTGTATGCACATCGTATCTGTTGTTCTTACTGTCTGTTATTGCTTTGTTCCTTATCATTACATATTAAGTCTGCAGGAGGTATGCAAGTAAGCATTTCATTGAATTTGTGAGGCATAGTCATTGCAGAAAAGGCCCTGTCTTCTAGAATCTTCTAGAATTTAAGTAGAACGTTGTGTTCTCTTGCCCTCGTTAAGTACCGTAAACCTTAATGTTACTAACAATGATCTCCTAGGTTACGGAGAACCATAGCCATTATAGTATTTTCATCACCTTAGTGATGAGAGCCTAAGATTATAAATGTCAGTTAATCTCAAGCCTTAGTGAGCCTGGTTATAGCATCAGGTAGTTAGTTAGATAGCCCTTGATAGAGTTAGATTTTGGAGGGCCCTATTTTAGTGTTCAGCGTTTATGTAGAACGTTGCCCGAACCTTAATAAAGAGCTACCACCAGGATCCTAAAAGTGGTGTTCTAGACGACCCGTCTGAAGTACATACGGCTGAAATACACAAACCAGCGCTGGGCGAGTGTTCCAGACAGCGATCTACACTGTATTTTATTTCCTTGCCACTGTCGCCTTTGGCTTACTCTCTGGGGACTGTGGACCCGGAACTATGTAAAGCGCTCTGTGACCACGCTTCGTGTTAAAAGCGCTATATAAATAAAATTGAATTGAATTGAATTGAATTGAATATTTACGGTCCTTTGGGCTGTCAGCGGTTCCCGAGGAACAGGAACGAAGAGCGGTCTCCGCTACATTTGGTCCTTCGAGCCGGATCTACAAGCGGTCTCCGCTACAGTCATGGTGGTACAAAAGACAATAAAGTTTTGAATCCTTGAATATGACACCGATCTGAAAGGGGACAAAAAGGCAGAACATTTGTGGCAAAAGGGGAAATGGCAGCATGAAATTAAGTAATCTTACAATAAGCAGTTTTTTGAAGTTTGCACCTGTTTTACACAGAAATGGGTAAAATATGGGCATCACATGCTAACCATATGCTGTATAGACAATGAGGTTATGTAAACAGACATATCTTGAACTATTACTGCCTGAAGATCAGATTTCAACTGATCTACACGACAGGCTCTGTGCAGCCTTTCAAATAAATCTTTCTTTAGATGCCTAAATTATCTACACATTTAGGAATTCGGTGGCATGAGTTATACGTCACTGATCTCCCGACATTGTAATTACACGCTCGAAGAAGTGTGTTCGGTAGAAACTTGCTTTATCTCTGTCTGTCACATGAGCTTTGCTTGATAAGGGGAGTTTCCTTGTTAGGAAAACTGAATAAGTCAAGTCAAAGCCAAGATTTTTACTTAGCATATGTCAACATGGCAGAGACATACCTACAATGACAAGCTCGTGGTGAGGCTCAGATATAATCGGACTTACAGTCACGCATACAATACACGTACTGTAAAGATATAATAGAGGGAAGAGGAAGAAGATAGACAAGTAGAATAAAATAAGAAATATAAGGGGAATGTGTAAATAAAACTTGTCAGGGTGCAGGGAAAGGTAGCAGCATTCTTGAATGGTGCTGTCAATGCAGTAAAGTGACAGGTGCAATTGATTGAAACAGACACCGTATCTAGTACACAGTAAACAGGCACAAGTAAACTGGAGACAATACTTGGCAGCGTGAACTGCCAAGCCAATGGCGTCATCTGTTGATCTGTTTGACTGATACACACACTGGTAGAGATCCGTGGTAGCAGGAAGGGAAAAAAGAAATGTGGGTTTTGACCAGCTGCTCAAAGCACTTCATGATGACTGAAGTCAGTGTCACATGATGCAAGTCATTCAGGCTTGAGATGACCGGTTCCTTTGGTACCGGAACGATTGTTGTTCTCTTGAAGCCGATGGGACCGCTGACAGACTTAGGGAGAGGTTAAAAATGTTAGTGACAACTTCTAGCTAGCTGGGAGGCACATGATCTGAGGATTCGGCCGAGGATACCACTGGGTCCTCGAGCATCGCAGGCGTTCACTGCCTTGGAGGATCTAATAACTCCAGGCAGAGACCGGGCCAGTGCATGATTACCGTGATCCGTGGGAAACTTCATCACAGAGGAGGTGTTATCTACCTCAGAGTGAGAATAGAAGGTGTTCAGCTCATCTGGTAGTGAAGCAGACATCCCCACATTGCTATGACTCCTGCCTTTATAGTCTATTATGGAGCGCAGGCCAAATCACACACGCTTGGAGTCCAAGCTCTGATAGCTGGACTCCACCGTGCTTCTGTATTATGCCTTGGCAGACCTAATAGCCCTCACCAGGTCATACCTAGACTTCCTGTAGGCCTCCTGGTCACCGGAATTGAAGGCAGCAGTGGGTGCTTTTAGTTTGGCTAGGACGTTGCCCTTGATCCAAGACTTCTGGTTGGGAAAAAGAGATTTTCGGCACAACAAGCTTGTGACTGAGTCTGTGTATTCATTTATGTCTGCTGCTCTGTCTGTAAACATCCGCCACTCTGTGATTTCAAAGCAGCGTGGCGAAAGTGTCCTCGGTCCATTGGTGGACTGCTCTCAGAACAGGTTTTTCTTTTTTGAGTCTTTGTACACAGGGAAGAGCAAGATGAAGGTGTGACCACTCCTACCGAAAACAGGCCGAGGGAGGGGTTTTCAGCCAGTCCATTTATAATTCTGTGCTATTCTTCCAATGCATTTGACTCACCTCCCTGTGGTGGGGTATAAACAGCTGTGAGGATGACGCAGCTGAATCCTTACAGGTGGTAGAAGGGTCGAACTTTAATGGTGATGAGCAGAGACTGGCTAAAACAGTTATGTCTGCACCTTAGTGTTAGCGTACCATGGTAAAACACGCTGCCTGCTGTCATCAGTGAATGTTTCTTCCATGAGTCACCATACTGTTATCCCACAGAGCTTTAAGGTCATGTATATCTTGGAATGCCAATAGACCGATGCAGTTTTCTACCCGTATCATGGGAACCCCACCCCATGTGACTGCATGGAAATGTTGATGGACCAGAACACAAACTGTCACCGTACTGTATGTGACTTGTTGAGGTTTTCTGCTGAGTCACAGTGAGCAGCCCGTGTGAAAACACTCTGGGAAATGAGAAAGTGTCTCGACCGGGCATGAAGCTGTACCATAGTGCGCTGGGTGCCGGACTGAGCTGCAGGGAAACTATGCACTGCCAAAGAGGCGACTTCAGTTGCCGGGGGCCAGCAGGGGGTGATTTGGACAGATCCTGTGGTCTCGCGGTAGAGACACGTTGACACCCATGGGAGGTTGACAGAGTTTTGGGCAGGGAGGGGGCTAACAACTTAAGGGACGTCTTATCCCCTCACTCTATATGGCTGTGTAGTTAAGGTTTTGTGTTTAAATATGTACTAGAGTGTGTGTGTTTCAGGGCAGCAGGCTGTGTATAAATGTTAAGGACACAAGGCAGTCAGGGTAAGTCCCCAAGGGAGACATATTCTTATACAATTAAGTAATGCCAATTAGCCTGAGCCGCCTCAGGAAAACAAGTTATAAATTCCATAGTTAAGTAACAGGAAGAAGAAAGGTAGCGTTCTGATTGGCTGTCTGGTGAGTACTGTGGTTCGACCGCTGTGAAGCTACCGGCCCTGGAGTCTTGCTGCCCTCATTGCCCACCGTTTATAACTCTCTGTGCCGCATCACAGATGGCGCAGGATCGCATTTGCCTGGCTGCAGGTGAGATGTTGTTGACCTTCAAACGAACACTCGGTAATGCTTTGGTTGGTGGTACCTGCTTGTCTGTGGGGAAGCACCTCTTCCCTGAAGGCCTGCCTTATTCTTCGACCGTCCAGGGTGTACCCCAGCCTTGTGCCCTATGTTGCTGGGGATAGGCTCCAGGCCACCCTTTGACCAGGATAAGCAGTTAGAAGAGGATTTTTTTTTTTTTTGCCGAAGATTTGTGAAAACAAATGATGGTTTCAGCTAATTACAAAAGGCAGAAATATTTATAAAAAGCTATTACTTGGGGTGGTAGAATACAATGTTTTTTCCTTTTCTCATGTGCATTTTAGTGTCCTGGAGAAGCTAAATCACTAAGGGCAGGGCTTCACATCTCATCTAGATGAAACACGATGATCCTGAAACTACCATTGCTAAATAGGGTGGAGCCTAATCCCTCCCAGCTTCTCATGTGACCCTTTCGCATGAGAATACACCAAAGACAGACCTGAAACTACAGACTGTCCCTGAGTCAACGCAGGACTATTTTCTTTTTCCATAATTAGAGGTAAGCACCTGCTCCTTCTTACCTGTACTGTGTGGTGATGAAATAGATTGGTACATGAATAGTGTTTAGCTAGCGGACTCAAAGGAAAGAACTGCATAGAAATGTCCTAAAATGTTATGGTTTTTAAAAAATTTTACAAGAAAAGTGAAAGTAATAGGATCATTAAATTTACAAAAATTGTACATATCTGATTTAATTCCATTTCTGGTAAGCAGATTTACAAATTCTCTCCAAACATGCAACAGTAGGAATAAATTTAAATTTTAAGAAATCAGCTGATTTTTTTAAATTTAGTTTTATTTGAGGAAAAAATATTAGGACTCAAATTATTAATCATTCATTAAAGTTATTAGTTAAAGGAATTAATCATTGTTTAAAACTTGTTTTGGGATCATTTTCATTAGCTGTAATAATAAGCATTCTTCGCAAAATCAAACTTTGTTATTAGTGTGTTTTCACCATTTCCTGGTCTTTTTTCCAAGACTGATTTAACAGGCTTAACGCTCAGTCACGTTTATCTGTGTGCATGCGAGTTCTTGTTGATTGAAGACACGTATGAAAGTCATTATACCTGCCATCAACACATCTAGCTATCAGTTTTTTTTGTTTCTGTTGTTCAAAAGTAACCTAATTCTCCAGCCTATTATGCTAATATTAAACATTATCTCAACACACATAATTCCATAAGATCCACACCTTGCCAAACAAACTGCTTTCACAACACAGCAAGATCATTCATTAAGACTAGTGTGACTTGGCCAGAAATCCACGGCTTCCTCCGAGGAGTGCTTCTTACACAGATACACAGATTATTTACACGGGGAGATTTCCTTCGGTGGGCAACCACCTGTCAGGTCTTGCTGGACGGCTGAATTTTGTCTGCTGTTACGCTGGGGAATGTGATTCATTTCTGGAAGTTCAGGCTGGGTGACTGAGAGGAGCCGTTTCAGATGCCCTTGTGGAACTTGCTCTCCATCACCTGGACCTTTGGAGCAGTATGGGTCTATGGGTCTGGACAGGTCGAAGACAGCTGTGGTAGCATAAAACTGAGCCTGTCTGAGGAACGCCAGCTGAGGGCAGCCCCTTACTTTGTTGCTGCAAATCAGACCACTTTCCAGAGAGGTGATGTCATTTCAGGTAAGCAACTCTCTTATGTTTATAATATAAAACCTTACCATAAAAGATTGTTTTATTATATATATATAACAGGGTCCACTTGAAAAATGTACGAGGACCTTGTTGTAATTTTCTGTCTCTCAATCACCTAATAGACCTTAAACAAGAATATCCACCATGTTGCCTCTGCAGTCATCTATGTTTTGACCAGCATCCCCAGTGTGAAAATTCAAAAATACTCTCATTCTGTTTACACTGGTCATATTAAACAAATCTAAAAATAATCAGGTCGAAATTTTATGGGTGAAGATGAACGACTTGTTGTTACAGTTGGGTAGCAATTTAGGTCATGGCAAAACTACGATAGGCATAGAGCGAGCATTCCGGTTTTTTAAATTCTTTTCACAAACCTTTGCAATTTTTACTTCTAAAACTGCCACGTTTGGTAACATAGGCATAGATGGACTCTGATGTGAATGGCAAGCCTTCAAGAAGTAGGCATTTGAAAACAGGATTCAAAAGTTATATAGACAGGTCAGTATATTTGAGGTGTAGCAGGAAAGGGCGTCATGCTAACAACATCGCTGTTATTCGTTAAAGTGACGCTTACGGCAGAACGCGACCCGTTCGTCGGGTTCCTCTTAGAAGCCCAAGGAATCAGGGAGGGCGGACCCCTGGGCTCCTTCACTGTGACGGACAGTCAGGCTCAGCCACTTAACTGCAGTGGCCTTCCCGTGAGTACCGTGCAGTACCATGAGGCTTAATGCATTTTCATTCCTTCCGAATCTGCATCCAAATTCCCCTTGGCATGTTGAATGGTCTGCAGTGGGGCTGAAGCTTGTTCGAGCAGCTCTGTGGCATCTGTCGTCGCATTCTGGCTTGTAAAGCTGCGTGTGTGCTTGTGTGCAGCTTCCTGGCCTGTGTCCTGTATGTGCTGTACATACATTTGCATGCATAGCTGCCTCTTTGTAACACGTGTCCACCCGTGTCACTTGTTCTCAGAGCTCTGCGGTGTCCCACAGTTCAGACTCACCCAAAACGTCAGTCAGAGTGCTGTGGACAGCGCCACAAACAGGACACGTCGAGAACCTTCTATTCAGGTATTCGTTTAGGTGCCTGGCGGCTTTCCGGCCGGTCTCGTCCACATCAGCTGTTTGACGTGGAATAGCGCAGCTCCTGCCAGCGCCCACATCCCAACATGCTTAGCGTAGAGTGGACATGTCCGCTCACTCCCTCAAAGGGCCATGGGAACACATACACATTATAGAATTACAGCTAATAATGAGGAAATATCACAAATACCTCATGGATAGAATGATGCCTTGTCCTTCTGCTTCTGCTACAGTGCTACCTTTGTTCAAAACTATTCCGTCTACTGGGATCAAGTCAAAAGTTCTCCGATCACTTATAAGGGCATACAAAAGGAAAGGAAAAAGAAAGTATTTCGATCTGTGGTAAGTACCCCAGAATGCTATCGGTGTGCTACTGATTTTTTAGGCAATCTCTGCCTAATGTCATCAATTCGTTTTTTTCTGCAGTTAATACTAGAACGATCCTTTCATAGCCCAAATGGGGAGTTCTTCGCGAAAGGCCATGAGATTGGGGTTAGGCTTCTCCACCCCGACTTGAATTATTTAAAGGGAGGAAGGTTGTCAGGAAGAGCAGCCATCTATCCGTGCAGCATCCCGGTGTAAGAAAGCAGTCTCAGCTCGCAGTCTCAGCTCGCAGTGTGGGATCAGCTCCCCTACTGCACAACTGCCACACTGAGCCGCGGCCACGACTGTTGCATCCATTATATGGAGCTCATTTTCCTGCGATTTGTAAAGAAGCCGTCGTGAGAAGTGGGTTAAAATGTCGCTCTTGCTATTTTTTCAAAGCAATCCATATCGAGTGATGGCTGCGGAAACAGTAAAGTCTGCCTCAGTGACCCAAGCAACTGCAACCCTGCCAGCACCTCCAGTTGTTACTTCATGTCGGTGTCGTCCGTGCAGCCCGGCATTCGCATCGAAATGTCCGGCCTCTCAAGTGGTTATGTTGCCATTGGATTCTCTGATGATACACAGATGGTAATTATCTTTCTCAAAGCCAGTCTGTGAAGTCAAATTACGTAAAAATGTGCCACACTGAATCAATGCCTTGCTGCATAACTGCGGGTCGTACCACCTACTAAGGAAGCCGTGTTTATCAAGTTTTGTAAGCTGAAGTCATGCTGCTTAAACCATTCAGACACACCCCTAGCGACATGGGGAATTATCCTGCAGGAACCAACCAGTAATAATAATAATAATAATAATAATAACAACAATAATAATAATAATGTTGTTGCTATTGTTAAGTAGAGGTGTTCCTTGAACTGATATTAATTGTCAGGGAAATCATTTCACGTCTTTTCTTTCTTCAGGGATATGATGATATTTACATCTGTGGTTATGACAGTGCTGGTAACATCATGGTACAGCATGCGTTTTCTACAGGAACCACAGCTCCAAATATCCTGCCTCTGGTACAGCCGATGCATGATTCGTACTCACTGTGCTTTTTGCCGGTCTCAAGTGCATCCAACAGCTAGACAATCACCTCTGCCTGTGATTTCTTAAAGAGCCACTCTGCATTTTGGTTTTAAGCTCTACATAAATATAGTGCATTTGCCAGTAAGCAAATAGATTTTTAATATTTGGCTGGTAACCTATAGGCAATAATATCCACGATTTATTTTATGCTAAAGTAATTTCAGTGATTTCTGAATGATTTTGATGTGATTGCACAGAGAGATTCCATAGTTTAAAGGGACAGCATGTTGTTTGATTCCTATCCAGGCCAACATCTCTGACATCACCACCTCTGCTAACGGTGGCGTTATAAGTTGCTCCTTCACGTCTTTCGAGCCCATCTCCACAACTAGAAGCTCTGCCTCCTCCTACTACCTCTTCCTCGTTTATGGACCATCTAGAAACGGTAGATGCCAATTTAAACAGCCTTTTTACATCAGTTATCATTTCTAAATCTGTGCTTTCTTTGGAGCGCCTGTCTCTCTGTTCCCGTTTGGTTAATTGATCTCGGCAGGTTTAATCCAGATCCATCAGAAGACGTTCATAAGTGCAGACAAGGCTGCACTTAACACGACCGTGGCTGTACAACTGGAAGATCTTCGTTCTGCAAAAGCGCATGGTAGACTTTTTAAACTCTTCATCAGTAGTATGGGTGGAGGCGACTGTGGGCCCGGGACTACGTAAAGCGCTTTGTGACCGTGCTTCGTGTTAAAGGCGCTATATAAGTAAAATTGAATTGAATTGAATTCAATAAATAGTAATACTAATTAAGCCATGCTTTCCTGCTACTAGATATGCATGTTAGCAATGACAGAAATTCTAATAAATGTTGTCTAATTCAGCAGCTAAAAGGAATGAACAATCAACTTAACGCAGCCTCAAAGGACTTTCTTAACTGCATAATGTTGTAAAGGCAGATATTTCAAATACACTGGTAACCATTCTTAGTTTGTACTCTTAAAAATGCTGTTACATGGCTGCATTACATCTTAACATAGAAAGGATGCAATATATTTTACATACAGTATGCATTTATTATCTGTATAAAAATAACACACACACTATTTAAAAAGTGTTTTCGCAACTATATAATTGTTGTCTTGTATAGGTTCATTATTGCTGATAGCCTGGATGACCACAGGGAGTTTGGGCTTGTTGATTGCAAGATATTTGAAAGGACCCACCAAAGGATACTGTAACAAAGACTTGTGGTTTTTGGTGAGTTACCCTTAGTGGATATTTAATAGGTTCAAATATTTAATCAAGGGAGTCTTAAAATGATACGCAAAACTGTATCATTATACTGGGTGAAATGGAAATTCCGAGCACAGCACTGTAGCGTCACACCTCCAGGTTTATAGGTTCCAGTCCCATTTTCATTCCATTGTTATAAAGGCAGCACTGTGGCTGAGTGACGAGCACTATAGCCTCACACCTCCAGGTTTGTGGGTTCCAGTCCCATTCTCATCTCAGTGTTATAAAGGCAGCACTGTGGCTGAACGACCAGCACTGTAGCCTCACACCTCCAGGTTTGTGGGTTCCAGTCCCATTCTCATCTCAGTGTTATAAAGGTAGCACTGTGGCTGAACGACCAGCACTGTAGCCTCACACCTCAGGTTTGTGGGTTCCAGTCCCATTCTCATCTCAGTGTTATTACAACAGCACTGTGGCTGAGTGCCTAGTAATATGGCGTCACACCTGCAAGATCGGGTATTCAATCCTGCCTCCATCTCTCTGTGAAGAGTTTCCATGTTCTCCCTCAATAGTCTTGGTCATTTCTATTTCTGAATCTCGGAATTTTAGAATACAACAACACATCTACTGTAGTCATGTGAACCTGTTAAGCTGCACTTCTGAATACTAACCCCGCTTACGGGCCACTAGGTGATGCAAACCAGCATCTTTGACTAGTGTATACTTACACCGCAAAGAACTGTTCTTAACAATGATCCAGGTCCATGTGTTCAAGGTATCAGTTTCCGGTTTCCGGTTGAGCGAACGCCGCTCACCGGCTTTGTTTTGTGTGTATTTTTGCTTGTCTGTCTGAGCTTTTAAATAGACAAGCAGGCATTTTAGAAACTTTACAGTCTTTTAGATTCTTATTTTTTTCGCGAAACAAGTCTGTTCAATCATTTCATAACGTTGTAGCATTCCGTAGCATCAAGCAGGTCCACCCAGAGAACTTTATCTGTTTAATCAAGCCCCACCTGGTTCTTCTTTCACCTGCAGAATTAGTGGATCATTACAGTGTTGGCTTATCTTCATCTCAATATTTTAGCTCCTTTAAAAACACAGACTGTCTCTTTCATTCACACTCCTCCCCTATTTACACCTGAACTCTGTCACCTCAAGGCCTTGGGCCGGTGGTTGGAGTGCCTGTCCAGAAGCACTGGGCCTGCCGTACACAAGAAGGATGTGTCCCAATCACAGTCTCCAGTACAAAAACGCCCTCACTGCCATTAAGACTGTGTAGTATTCAAAATTGCAAAAAATTAATCAGCAACTGGCTTCTTCCATCACTGGGGAGAGTGACCTACTCATTTCAGTTCCATCACCAACCAGCTCGCTCTCAGAATTCTCTCTACCATCTGAAAAAATATCTCTGAGGTGATAAGCAAATCTAGTATCTCCACCTGTCAACAAGTTTTATTAAGGCCTGCCTGCCATGTATTATACCAATGATAACGACTACAATTAATGCCTCTCTTACTGGTATAGTTCCCCCTCAAGTATGAATAAGATTTCCCTGGCTGCATCTTTTCATTTTCGAAATGTTCTCCAGACTGTGGTGTGTCCTCACACAGCACAGCACTGAAGTTCTGGTCAATGCTTTGGTCATATCCCACTTAGACTACTGCAGCTCCGTTCTCTCAGGTGTCACCAATAAACTTCTTCACTGGCTACAAGTCATCCAAAACTCTGCAGCCAGGGTAATCACATGTTCTAAATCCACTGACCACATCATTCCCCTTCTCATTCAAATTCCCTGGCTCCCTGTGCCCCAACAAGTACAATCTTAAATGCTCCTTCTAACATTCAAAGCCCTACCTAACCTTGCCCCTTCCTACCTCACTGATCCCTCCAGCTCCCTCTGATCCTCATCAGCAGGTTTCTTTTTCTGTCTGGACGTCAAGCTCAGCACCATGGCCGCTACAGCCTTCTCCCACACTACCCTAAACTCTGGAACTCTCTTCCCCTTCACCTTCGTCATGTGGTCTCCATAACACCATTGAAAACTGCTGTTAAATCTCATTTCTTTAGGCTGGCAGTTACTGGCATACTCACGACGTGTTTTTTTGTCTTGTTTGGTCTCGTTGGTGTCATTGCGTTGGTCCACTGAATGCCATTTAATCCTGATTGTCATGTCATGATGTTGTGTCTTTTATCTTCCCCAGGCACATGTGACTCTTATGTCCCTCTCTGTCATCCTTACCAGTATAGCCTTTATTGTGATCTTTGCATATGCCCAAGACTGGTTTGACGTAAGTATGATTTCTCGATAGCTGTTCATGTATCCGAGCACACGGAGGCAGACCGATGTTGTTTCTGCATTGGTGGTTCTGCACCACTGTAAAAAGGATTTTCTTCTCAATTTTCGAAGCCTGAGGTCACTACACGTGATTACAATATAACTGATATTTAAAAAAAAAAAACTCATATTGCTTTTAAACTCCGTCACAGCTAGTTTGTAATATGCACTCTTCAGAAATTGGCGCTACTCTACACACTAGCCAACATATGGTGTGCTGAATGGCTGCCCTATGTTTGTTGTGTTTTGAATTTCCAGTCACCACATTCAGTTCTGGGCTGTATAGTTATGATTCTAACCCTCATCCAACCATTTGCGGCAATCTTCCGGTGCCAGCCCAGTCACAAATGGTGAGTGACTATCCCTATTGCATACTTGTACCAGGATTTAAACCATTCAGGCTTGTCCGGTCTATTTTTTCCACCCTGCTCCTTTTAATGTCTTCTGCAGGAGATACCTTTTTAACTGGGGACATGCTTTGAATGGTCTGGCAATTAAAGGCCTAGCAGGTAAATAAAATGCATTCCTGAGGGTTTGAAAACATTTTAACTCTTCGGTAGGTGGTAAGCATGACCTGGGTGTTCAGAGTAACTACCAGAAAATTTGGCACAAAAATGGAACTGAAAAGTATTGGCTTTTCACTGGGAGATTAATAGTTACATAAAATTACTGCTGATCTTTAATGTCCTTGAACAGCTTGTACACTGATATGCAACAAATGACCAACATGCGTCCAAAAGCTTTGTCTGTAAATATTTGAAAATATGATTTTTAAGATGCGTGTAATTCTCCTGGGGAATGGGAGCCATCTCGCCTAGTGCTAAACGCCAGTCTCTTGTTTTCAGTGGCCGCCATATTTACTGGCCTAAATGTATTGGACACTTCAGCAAACCGGTGGCCCCAGAAGGTGATGGGTGGCTTCCTTGGCTGGGAGCTCTTGTTTTTCTTGCTCTTTGACTGGCACGCTCAGTGGAGCCAGAAAGGTATCGTGAATCGGTTAGCTTCATATAAAATATAATAATGATGCTTTGAGGATACACGCATTTTGCAACGATGTAGCAATTTTGTGGTGTTCTTGTTTGGTCACAGAAAAAGAAGACACTGGTTCGAGTTCGGTAAGACCGCATCCATGCATTTCCCACAGCCCCTTGGGCGTTCTTCATTTAACTGCTAACAAATGGGCTTTTCTTTCGAGTCAAATCACAAACATGTGATTAAATGTATACTTACAGGCACTTTGACATGGCAGATCGCTGAATCCTAACCTTTTTTTTTTCCTCAGTTTCTTCCACAGTGGAATGTCAAAACAATACTTCTGATCATTTTCTTTCTTGGAAACATTACGTTTTTGATAGCCATTCTTTGTGGAATTGGCCTGTCATAAAATCTTCCGAAATAAGAAGCACATTCCTGAACAAAATGAAAGTGATGGAAATTGATGTGAACTTAAGGCATTCTCGAAGAAAGATTATTCCATCTGACTGTAAAGCTCATCGTTTTTCTTGAGGATTATTGCATGTTGTAATATCTTTATTGACTTTTGTCTGCTATCCAAAAATAATGTTTTTTGTATATATGCATAAAGTTTCATTTAAACGTCGCCTTTTTGTTACCTTTAAAAAAGCCAAATATACTGAAAGACTTCTAAGTTGTTTCCTTACTGTATTATGCCTTTAAAATCATTATAATAATCTCTACTTATCACATTTATATTGTAGTTACTTTACGTGTGACATTTTAGACTTAAACAATAATCATATTTGTAACTTTAAATGAAATTAAATGTCATTATAATTTTCATACCTCTGGCAGTGTCTCTGGGCTGTATTATTATACAAATAAATGCTTATTTTAACTCTGAAGTTGCATTTCATTCATTTCCATTCTTGTCTTAAAATGGTCAGCCACTGTTTTTTAATAATATATTTAATAATCATTTTTAAACCATAATTATCCCAGGTATATGTCACGTTACATAATTAGGACCTAATTCAAATGTATCTGACTAAAAGAACTTCCACAGATTTCTCCGCAGAGTTAGAGTAAGGATTTGTGACTTTATTGCCTACATGTATTAATTTTGTGATCTACATTATTCAGATTCCTGTGTGTGACCATACATGACCAATAAAGTATGATTTTGATTGTGAAAGAGGAATGTCCAAGATGCACTTCTATCTACAGTCTTCATAATTAGTATAAATATTTGACACAAATTCAATTCAATTTTATTTATATAGCGCCTTTAACAAGAAGCATTGTCACAAAGCGCTTTACATAGTCCCGGACCCAGAGTCCCCAGAGAGTAAGCCAAAGGTGACAGTGGCAAGGAAAAA
>JAACJT020023414.1:0-16265 GCA_009936485.2 Gymnarchus niloticus | reverse complement strand
TACACCCATTACCCAACACCCCCAGAAAATACAAGGTACCAGCCTGTCACCTCCGGATACGGGGCGCTAGCCAAGAGCAGAGAGAACGCCGGACATACACCCATTACCCAACACCCCCAGAAAATACAAGGTACCAGCCTGTCACCTCCGGATACGGGGCGCTAGCCAAGAGTGAAGAGAACGCTGGATATCTGCCTACGTACATAACAGTATGATTGAGAGTCAGCATCAGGCAACGCTGCATTTTTGATTTCTGGGTGCTTGAGCCAGGACCCTCAGAGAAGATAATTAAGGGAATGTGAAACAACTAGAGGCAAAAAACACACAGACCCCAGATCTGGCAGTAAATGCCATAGGCCTGCACCCGGTTTTCTATCTTGCAATGGCTGAACGGTGCCACATTGCCGCCTTGTATTCACCATGTCATTGGGTGCACAACCACTGTGATGTGCCATTAGTCATCACAGCTCCAAAATAAAACAGCCTAAGCATCAGACCTGACAGCTCAGGGGTCATAGGCAGGTGATGTCACTGAGAACCCTATATAAAACCATCAAAAGCTTCTTCACTTGTGAGGATGGAATCAGGCTGCATGACATCCAAGTTAATCAACTCAGCGGACTGAAGGGTCCACTACTGTGTGAAGACAGTCGCCTCTTGTCCTCAGGCCCCAGCTGACCAGCTGTGAGCAAGCGTGCAACTAAAGCCACCCCTTCTGGACAGACATCCCTCTCAAAAACAGCCGATTGTGCCACCCTTCACACTCCGTATCCGTTTCCCAGCATGCACTGCGCACCGAAACAACTGGCTAAAGAGGAGGCCTCTACTATGAAACTAGAGAACCTTTCAAGGGAAGAGCAGGCTTGTACTGAGCAGCCAACTGAGGTCTGTGGCTAGGCTGTTCATCCCAAACCACAGCCAAAAGTACTACAGACATTACTCCAGGACACCACACTAGTCCCACAGAAAGCAGCATTAACACTTTCATCCTCACCCACTTAATATCAGCCAACCTGAGGCGCAGTGCAGCTCACCAAGGCAAGCCTGGGACTACAGATCATGCAATTCTGGCTGGTGGTCCTTTATGGCTAGGAGCTGTGCAGGGCTACCCTCCGGCACCATCACCGGTCAGCACGATATTATCTTTAGGCCAGCACTGCATGCTTATAAGCCAAACCAATTGTGCTCTCACTTACCAAAAGCAGACAGACAGTCTTGATGGGCCTGATCTGGAAATACAATCTTTGCTTCATTTCTCTTACTGACTTCCTCATTTAAATATTTTTTATTGTACAACTCGACTGAGTATGGAAAGATTCTATTCTACCTCACAATAAAACCTGTGGTTATATAAAAGGTATTACATGGAAGAGCGTCCAAAAGCAATGTATTACTACTAAATAGACATGCTGGGAGAAGAACAAAAGGCCAGAATTTATGCAGAGGGACAGGAGAAGACTGTGAGCATGGCCTGCGCTTGCTCACAATATTAAACCAGGCCAGGGGCCACCATTCTGACTACTTTAAAGGCCAGTGCTCCAAAGCTGAGAATTAGTTATTTTTCCATGCATTATATACATGTATCAGTGATCATGTCTGCAAGAACATAAAGAGCCGACGGACCCACAGAGACTGAGAAATTGTTATAATTACCTTTGGCTTTGAACTCCTCCTCTTCGATCAGAATTTACACCCCACGTTTTTGGCTCAAAGGTTTGGTACAGTTCTCAGTGCTGTCCCTAAGGAGGAACAAAAAAAAAAAAAAAAAACCATTCAGACAAAAATTCTGAAGAGCCTAAAATTATTTTACAGTATATTATGGAAAATGTTGAAAATCTATAACTGCACCTCCAGAATTTTGTGGAAAGGGCTCAGTTATCTACCAGCCTCCTAAGAAACTGGCAAAGTGAGCCACTATCTGAAAATTCACTGAGGGCAGGGGTGCTGCTTAGCCCAAGGTTCGAAGAGGATGCTTGCCACACTTCTGACCCACAATACCAGCCAGCGTCCATAATTCTTGCCCAGCTCAAACAAAACTGGTTCTCGTCACCACCAGCCAGAATACTGGGTGACCCAGAAATGCACACCTGCCTGGCAGAGATGAGCCACGCTGGTGCTGGGCTCCAGAGATGCAGGGTCCGCAGACCCTGAACTCTTCTGACTGCACATCAAAAACTGCTGCCTTCAGCAGCTGCTTCAGGATGTGGAATCTGTGGGTGGGTTTGCATTGTCACAGACTCGCAGGCAAGGCGTCTGTCTGAATGCGGAATGCTGCATTCCCTCCCGTTCTCAGTCATCACAACGGAGGAAGACAATTCTGAGCGATGATACAGGCCATCTGAATGGACATTCACATTTTGAGACAAAAGGAATCTGAGTGCCACTTCCTAACGTCTCTCCCACAGGGGCCGCCCCTCTGCTAGGCACAGCAAAACTGGGAGATGCACACATCTCATGCAGATCAGGGATCTGTAACGGTCTCCAGTCAGTTCAAATCCCATGGTCAGATGGTGATGTCATTACCGTTGGGCCCTTGAGCTCAAAAACTACTCCAGGGGCACTAGACAATGGTCTAACCCCAACCTTCATATCTCACCTGTGTCTGTTTCATAGATGGACTATGAAAAGAAAAACCATTTAAAGAAAAGCTGCCATGTGTCATTAATTGTACAAATGGGAAAAAAAAAAAAGTCTCGCCTCTCGGCACTGGAGTCCTCCATCTATCAATGTCATGAGTGTGACTGTACTCCACTGTTTCATCTCAAAAACATCGAAAATGGAGACGACTTTCCGAAAGACAGTACTGTACTGCCTCTGTAATGATACTGTACAGGTAGCTGTGGGCTGTTCCTCCTCCAGGGCAAACAGACACCAGTCATGCTCACTCAAGATTAGAAATAAATAAACCTGAAGTAGAAGACGACACCAAACTGGTAGCCTTTGTGCCTTAGCTACCCAGCCTGATTAGCACATTACCATTTGGAGCAGCAGAGAATCTGCTGTATTACGTTGGGGCCACATTACTTAGCTGGGGTCTGAACAACATGGAGAGTGTCAGACCATGCAAGCCGTACATTTATGTTTCTGCTGCTTACATCACGCTTTTCATTCATTAGGCAATCAATTAACAACAGACGCCTGTTCCCACTTGTGCTAACGGTCATGGCTCAGGCACACGGCTCCGGGCATGATGACGCGGACGGACTCCACGATCACACCGAGTGCTCTACATGGCGACGATTTATTTTGGATAATTGGGACAGCCCACCGTACAGAAATAATGTTGGAGGCCATCCTTCATACACATATAGAAGGCAAGTTCTGTACCAGAGCACATTTTCAGGCATAATGGGATCTGGCATTCTGCTTCTGGTCTATATAAACCCCCCCGCGCGCACACACACACAAACACACACACACGAACACCAGCCCATTTACTTCTGTTACGGCAACCACTGAATGAGATTCAACTGGAAAGCAAGCTAGGCCACAATCTATTATGATAAGAGAAGACCTTGTGGGGGGTGGGGGGTTCCTATTTTATGCCTTAGTGTGTCATGATGCCCCCCCCCCAGGCAGCTTAGGTCCCAGTATGAGCTTTCAGATCTCAGCACACTCCCTGTCGTCATTAATAAAGTGGTAACGTGACAAAGGCTCACACAGCTAATCAACCCAGACGGGAGGCTGATGCCCGGCCAGCCACACCGCCAGCGCGGGGACGGGCAGCAGTGCTGTCAGGTGGCAGGCGAGTCAGTGTAAACTCACCTCAGGCTGCTTTTCCCAGCATACACCTGGAGAGACCCACCCACAAATGTGTATTATGTCTCTCTAATACACAATGCACATAAAAGTGAAATATATTACTGCTTCAGAGCCACCCATTTTTACTGCAACCTCCTTTGGAATTTAGTTGTTAAACACAAAAGAACTACAATCAGTTACATCGAACAGAGTCCGCCCATCTGAGCCCATGTCCTGAAGGTGATTGGTTCAAATCAGACAGCAGAATGACCATTTAACTGTTGGGCCTTTAATACCAAAAACTGCTCTAGGGATGCTAGCTGCTGCCTGACCCTGTGTTCAAACCCCAATCCTCATGCTCACCCATGTATGCAAAATAAAAATCCCTGTGTAATGGTACAAAAGACAAATGAAGCAGACTTAAAAAAAAAAAAAAAAAGTCTATGTTCATTCACTCACACACATTGACAGTCACCCACTTTCCAAAAGGAAATCCCCTGGAAACTGCATTTAATAAAAACCCACAAGTATAACTCCCACCACAGAGCCTGTCTTGAGCAGCTGCAACAGACAACTGACAGGGACGGATGTTTCCAGAAAGTCGCCCTCTGAAGTCGCTAGTTGGCGGCCAAGCGGGCCAGGAAAGGCTGGGCCAGAGTGTCACATCCCTGACGACCTGGCCAAAACAGGCTAGCGCTGTTAGTAAAGTTACAGGCACTGTTCAGCCTGCTGCTTAGCGATGGGCATCTCTCTCTCCCCCTCTCTCTCTCTCTCTCCTTCCTGCTATGACCATGCCAGGGAGTTGGAGGCGACACTTTCCTGCCTAGAGAGAGGAAGAAACATAGCACAGGAGGTGGGGGGGCAATCCCAGAGAAATATTACAGCCCCCCCCATTGTTTAAATGGGACAAGCTTCTGACCACAGAAAGATCACAAAGCCTGCAACACTGTCATGGGTCAACAGTACCCAGAGTTCAACAGGAATGCCGGTCAAAGTCTAAACAGCGGCCAATTTCACAGACCGTAAACTCATCTGGGTGAAAGCACTATGGGGGAGGACTGAGAAGCAGTAAAGGAGGGAGACATAGATCACTTCATTCTCCCAGTATTAGCATTTTGCAAACCAATTTTATGGACGATGGGCTGCTTAAGCGCCTCTAAGAACGTACCATAGGAACGACGTGAGTGAGGAAGATACCAGGAGCCGTGCTAACCCACACCAAACCAAGCAAGTAAGAGCACGAGACCCGTAGGAGAAGCCGGACCTGCCCTGGAGGTCACACCACTCCCCACAGCACTGCAGAACACACGCAATAAACACGCAATAAACTGCATTCAAAGTTGCTGATCTCTGGGCAACGGAACGAGAAAACATTCTTTGTCTTAGTATGTATTCTAATTTAAAACAGCCTCTGGGGCAGCTGGGTATTCTAACACTACATTGTTATACTCGGTCATTACTGTGTACAAGCAGGAAAAAAACAATTCTCAGGAGGGTTTGGGCAGAAACAACAGCACCACTGGACAAAACAAGAAGTGCCCAGAGAGTAAAAGAAACACGCTGTGCCAAAATGTAGCTGACTGGATTCACTGCACAAGTATTCTTAAAATTAAAGGAAGTAATATTTCAGAGGACATCAAGGAGTCTTTTACACAGCTGGGGTATTTCTGCAGTGCCCCTTAAGTTGAGTTTTACCCTCTCATCTGCATCACATGATTAGCATCATCTAGTTCCACTTTTGAGTCATCAGACGTGGGCTATAAGGTCACACTCGAGTCAAACTGAAGCAACAGTTGAGGAGAGCCCTTAAGCGAAGGGCGTGAAACCTCAAGGCGACCCGAAGGGACCTGGTGAACAACGGAACCTCTGTTGAACACTTCAGGCCCTAATGAACAGTTATATTGAGGGAGCAACAGGATCCCGGGTGATCTTAAAGGCTGTTAAGAACTGTTCTTGTGGAAGTTTACCAGTTCTCGTTTGGGACAAGGCCACTGCATCTCCATCAAATGTTAAAGAAACACACTGGAGAGTCAGAGAGTTCTCAAGGTTGCTGAACCCAAGATTATGGCACAGAAAAACTTCACAGTGTGATACAAAACACATTTAACAGTCAGGCTGAGTCCCAGAACAGTCCTCCACCACGGCTGAGTGATGGAGACTAGGACGCAGAGCCGGGAGAAGGCCGGGGGGGGGGGGGGGCGCATAGAATATGTAATGCACACGTGCTTCTAGGGTGTGAGAGAATGTAACACACTCTCACCCCACCCCCACTTCAGAAGAACATTCAGACATGAAACTCCCAATGTGAACCTTGGAGAGTCCAGATAGCTAACTGCAAGGCTTTATCTTAACCGGAAAAAAAAACATTTCACGTGGTCACATGGCTGAATATCATCAGCCAAAGAGAGCCAAGAACTAAATCACTTAACCAAAACAATAAGAGCTATGGGGGGAGATTATTCCCTCCAAAGAAAACGATGAAATAATGAAAGAACGATTAAGAAGCCAACAAGCGCCATATAGCAAGCATCTTGTTTGAACCTGCTGGCAAAGCAAGTAAATTGCTATAATAAACATGAGTCACAGCAAAGCCCCTTGAGCTTAAGAGTATTTTTCAGCCTTGCTGATGACTTTCCTCTGTGGATACTCACACAAATCATGACATATGGAGTGAGGAGGCTTGGACAAATGAAAAGGACTTCAGAGGGGCAGAGGACCCACCCCTGAAAAGCCTTCACATTCCATCTCAGCTTTTCGTTAGCCATTTAATTGATTTCATCCCTGTAGACGATCTGGAAAAAGCAATATTGCTATTAACATGTGGGGATAAAGGCAGGAAACTGCTGAGTCCTACTGTACATGGCTTCAAACTCCACCAGGGGTAATCACTCATTCCTTTGCAAAACATGATGATACGTTTTGCAGGGCTGAATTATTGATCAAGTCCAAGCAATGGCTATGTTCAGTCACAACAAATGGTAACTGGAACGCAGAATCCAGCCATGGCAGACAAGGAAACAAACTAAAACGTGACCAAAGAATCAATAGGAACAATCAGCTTGACTACAGTGGGGGGAAAAAGCATTACAATTGATCTGCTATACACTTCTAAAAGCATGAAGCCAGCTGCGTCGTGGGGAGGCTGCATTCTTCCACCCCTCTCCCTGGGGCCAAAGTGCACTTCAACCCAGGTTTATCCAGATCCGAGTCTCAGAAGACGACTTTATCCACAGTAGAGTTGCAAAGGCCTCAGTGAGAGATGTGGGAATAAACGAAGGCCTTGGAACGCCCGATGTCCGCAATGCAGCAGTTTTTTTTCCCCCCCATGTTCAAATGCTGTGATTGGGGAATGCTATGGGGGGGGGGGGTGGTCGGGGTTAGATTTAATGAGATGACTGTTGATTGCTTGGAGAGCAATCTGACGCAGGTCAGGGCAGCTCCATTCCAAACACACGGTGGGAATTATGCAGCACGCAATGGCTGGAATGTTCCCATGGTGACTCACCCCCCAGATCTGCTGAGTGTCGTCTCGGTCTGAGGAAGAGGGTTCTTCACTGCTCCTCAGCCCATACAGTGGCTTGTTTAAAGACGCCGAACCTTAAGGGTACCGCACAATGATAACGAAGAATGATGATCTTCCCGGAACGGCAGGAGGCTCTCCAAAACACAATTTTAGGCACTTGATCACACTGTAAAGATTGGGCTTGAGACTGATTTACATGCATGTCAGGTATGGCATCTCCAGTAGAGTTTCAGAATGAAATACATTTCATTTAAGCAGTCTACAGCCCTTAATATACAATCTCTGGACAGCTAGCGACACAAGAACTCTAAATACACAGTCCTCTTCGGTTGACGGCCTGTATTAATTACACTTAACACTATCATTTCACTTCTACATTAGAGTAACAGGCTAGTTAGGCTAAACGTTAAAAACAATTCATAAATGCAGCAAATTGCATGTTTCCTTGCATCAAGTTTTTTTTTGAACGGAAAAGAAAATAAACCAAGCTTATTTTTCCCCAAAATGCCTTTTTTTTTCTTTGGAAAGAAAGGAAAAAAAAAAGGGGGGGGAAAAAAAAAAAAAAAAAAAAAAAAAAAAAAAACCCCCCCCCCCCAACTACAGATGCCTACACAGCTCGGCTAATAGCCGGGTTCATACATCGCAGACGGTGGCTCCATTATCCCTTCGCTTGGACTGGTACTGTTCTCTCAGAGCAGGAAACGAACCTACCAATGAACACCCAAGACTATTTCAAGGCCAGCTGGTTCCCCTCCAACGAACCAATGAGTCATGAGAGCGATGGCGTGTGGAAATTCAGAAGTTTAATACTACTACTTATGGAATTTCATTCATGGCAATCGCATAGTAGGATTGGTATTACAGGTACCAGCCAAACCCTGATACTGCCCGGCTGAGATATGTAGCCAGCGTGTGGTCACTGCTGTGTAAAAACTCAGCTTACGAGGTACTTCATAAACCAGTGCCAGCTCAGTCTCCAGTAAATGTCAGGAGAGAGGGCTGACATGGTACGCTCCACAGAGACCCAACATTCCCTTCGTGTCTCTAATGCCCCCCGCCATGATATTTTGGTAACAGCAAAGGCGGCTCGATAGTTACACACAAGAACCAGCGCCCATAGAGAACATAACAGGAAATGCTACATCAGAACCAAGAGAAGGGGGAGGAGCCAGAAGAGGCTTTAAATGGGTGCCCTTCGTGTTTCTTAATAGGATGCAAAGATCACCAGTTCAGTAGCCTCTACAGATTCTGCCTCTCTCAGGCCCTGGATTTACAGTTTAATCTTTAAAGGAGATTCCACACAAACCATCCCTGAAACATAAACTATTGGGCCCCCTATTAAATAATGACATACATATTTAAGCCATGAAAGCAAAACCACCACAGCATTCCATTTAATATGCAAAAAGAAACCTTAGATGTGACTTAGCAATGAATTTAAGATGCTGCCATACCATGAGTGAGACACAAACGTCGTATACAGGACATAAGCTGGTTGAAGAAACCACTAAGGAGAAAAGACACAGACTACTGCAATGATCGGGGTGGCTTCAGCAAAATGTTAAAGCAGACCCCCAACAGACCTTCAGTTGGCCTATGCCTTCACCCCTGTCAGCCATGTGACAAGCAGGTGAGAAACGTGACAAAGTGGGGAGGGCGGGGACTAACAATGTGCAGGAAATTTACATGGCTGAAAAATGTCAGCTGCACCAATACATTACATAGAACAGACAAGGGACACACTGTTTCGCCATCTCATTTATTCATTCAATCGTCTTTTTGTCACATTCTCATTATCAGGTGGATACTGCAAAGTCTCAAATGATGGAAAAGGGTGGTGAAGTCACACTGGAGACTTCAGAGAGATCACTGGCTATGGTATCTCAGTAACTACTCACAAAATTTATGATAAGTGAATCTGCTGTCAAGTCAGATCTTACATTCAACTTATGATCCATCCATCCTCAAACCGCTCACCCTGGAGAGGGTCACAATGGGGCCTGGAGCCTATCCCAGGCTGCACAGAGCACTGGGGTACACCTTAGATGGGATGCCAATCTTATCCTGATGATCTTGCAAATTAGGCTAATGTTTGTGCATCTTTAATTTGAAGGAAAAAATGGAAAGTCTTTACTTGTAATCTTGAAATAATTAGGTAAACGCCCATATCCAGTGCAGTTGCATCTTTTCTGATTGCAACACGCCCTCTTACATGCTGCCAATTAAAACCTTAGAAAAATAATGTCTCTCAGACTGCCACTGAATTTCCCATTGTGTATGATCTTTATGGTATTTCAGCTTTAATATTAATATTGTTAAAAACAACTCTTCGATAGTTTACGTCACTCGACAGGTGTTTCCTCGTAATTCCATCTCTCTCTCTGGTTTTTACCAAATCAGTTTCTGTGTCTCGGTGAAGACCAAACTTACACTGACAGACTACTTGGCTGAAACGTCACAAAAGTTCACCCATCAGCATCTCAGCAAAAAGGTCCCCTTCAGGCAAGTGCAGACAGGCAGGCAAACTGAAGAAGCCTTCCACTGGTGCTCTTGGTGAACTGGCGAGGACTGCTGTCCCAAAATGAAAGGACAGAACCCCAGGGTCATGCCAAGATCAACCAAGGCCCAGCATCTTTAGACAAGCATAAATAATTTGATTACAACAACCAATGGGAAAACAGATGCAAGGGATGGGTGCTATAGGACCAACCAGGTCTGCCTCCACAATCCAAAATCTCAGCCACACATCACCCTTCATGAAGAACGATAACGTCTGACCATCGTTTTTCCACAGGCAGATGAAAGAAGGAACACTGTGGGAGGCAGTGGGTTGGGGGAGAGAGGCACGACGGCCGACCTCATTGCTACAGTTCAGTGGACTGTACGCCTAGATGTTCATTAATGATTTAATCATTAATTTAAAAATCAACATTCCATCCATGATTCTCAACAATGGAATGCCACATCCACTCCATCTATGCTCTATTCTCATGCCTACACCAAATAATTTCTTTCAATAACAGCAACTCCCTAGGCCTGTAGTTCTGTTGCCCCCCCACCCCCAACAAGCCTCTCAGGAAACAAACCCTCACTAGCCAATTAAATTAAAATCTCCCAAACCACATTACCACTCAGAGAAATTGCTGGCCAAAGCAGGAACAAGACCATGTTGCTTGGAGGCTTACTTGACGTCTACATACTAGTCCATCCCGTCCGTTCTGAGAGTTGTATGCCCAGTCACACAATCTATTGACCACCAAAGCTAGAAGTGCAGTAAACCCTCAGCACAGATTTGACAGAGTGCCAGCTTCAGCCAGGAAACATGCATCAAACTGTTGAAAGGCTGCAAGCATCTTTATAAATCAAGGGATTCTCCTGGTTCCTCAGCCAGCTAACCAGCACACAGCCTACTGCCGTACATGACTTTCAGCACAGCAACCCGGCTCCTGTTTCACAACCGCTGCTGGCTTTCATCCACAGTGAGGAAGATAACTGAAGCTCCTTTTTGTAAAGCTTACTGTCGGGTAACAAGACACCAGCAAGGCACCGCTCTGGTGGCACAGCCTGCAGAACAACTGGTGCTCATTTTGCTCAAAGATCTTAAAGAGACCCGATTCTCATCTGGAGCCCAGGGAGTCAAAGCAACTCATTCTCAGAAGGAAGCCTCGCTGAAACATGGATAATTTTGCATTTTTCCCTCCCCTATTAAACCATTGTGGCAGCTGAAATCATTCAGTACCGCCAGCCCTGTGTTTACGTCCAGGTTTACACAAGTTTCCTGCATGTATTCTACTTACACTTCTATGCACTGTAAAATGAAATGGGAAGTGCTAAGAGCATGTGAGGGTGTTGATGCAGTAATCTGCATTTTAATTATCCTGACTAACCCAAAGCAAGGGGAAATGGTCAGGCTTGTGGTCAAGCACTTACTAAGATGAATGGATGGACGGACAGATGAATGGACTATAGTAGTGCGGCCTTCTAAAAAAGGCAAAAACTAAAACAAGATGGGACTGTTTCTGACCGAGTCCTTCATCCGAAACGAGCTCAACATGTGGCTGGCAGGCACCTTTGTGCAGTGTTCCCGTGGTACATGAAATCAATCCCCTCCATTCAGCAAAGCCCTGGGGCTCACTAGCTCCTGGTTAAAGGATTCTTTAATGACATCATCGTGGAAAACAAAGAGACTTCGTTTCTAAGCTCGAAATTAGGCTCATGGAAAATGCTCTCTCTATGTGAAGACTAAGCCCTAACTCACTGAAAATGGTTCGAATCTGGACCCTGTCACCACAGCATGACTAGGAGCCCCCAACAGCTCAGTAAATTAGCCTTGTCACGCTAAGGCAGGGAAGTCAGTTGGGATCCCTTGGTCATCCATTATTAGCTATTGGTAAGCAGTGGTAAGGGTTACACAGTTCCTCCAGTTAGCATCAAGCCCTCCCATACCGTGCCAGCTGACTGGCAGACTGAGAGGTGGGTGGGGAAGCCAAATTTAAAAAAAATTTTAAAAATCAGAGAAGGCCTCTTACTCCTGGCAAATATAAGGGCTTTGCAAATAGCCAGGCAGTACTCACAGATAAATCTACAGCACATATACACAGCAGTACATAAATATGTCAAGATGTTGACATCAGCATCCCTCTTGCTAAAAACGTGGCAGAGCTTTATTCAGCTATGTGGCTGATCCACCAAATACAGAAAGAGAGCAGGGAGATGACACACGGAGCTGTTCATCTCCATATTGTTTCCCCAATACAAATGCCATCAACATCACCCAACTACCCCAGCCTTCATGCCTACTAACCCAGCATAATCACTCAGACCTAGAACAACTGGCAGAACAATCATCCATTTGGCAGCTAGACAGTTGCAAAATGCTAATTCTAAAGCAGGTATACGAGTGAAATGCCACTATTTAAGAGAGGTACAATCAATGGGAGTTTTCCCCAAGAACATCGTACATGTCCCTGTCTCCTGTCTTAACCAGCTTCAACCATAAGAACAAAATTGCGAACCTAATTAGCATAACTAGGGTGAGTGCCCAGAAACACTGAAATGTCCTAACTTTATGCCCACAAAATTTAAGAACCACCGCACTCCCATATCAGTAACAGACTCACGATTTAGCCTTCACTAGTAGTTTACGTTCTTGAACACTTAAATTGGATTTTGGTCAACCTGTTTGCAGCTGTGCTTGTCAATGACCTTTTTTTACGCTCAGAAACAGGAACCCAACACAAAATTAGATCATTAGATAGGTGCTAGTCAAGGGCCTAGACAACAACATCACTGAGTCCCTTTGTGGCTTCTGCTATATGGAGACACGGCTGTCGCTAATTTGGAGTCCACTTCTGACAGCTGCATGCTTCATGATGTGTGGAGGTGGGCAGGGATTTCATTTTTGGTGTACCCTTTCTCACTAATACGCAGGCAGTGCAGCTATAATGGGCAGTACTTGCCCCCAAAATGGAGACACCCATTCTACCAAGTCAAACCAAGCACTTAAACGGCCGTGGTTCTAAATATCCATCGGCTTTTTCCATTACTGCAGCAACAGCTTGTTATCAGCAATCAAATACCGCATTTATGGCTATTCCTTAGTGCCAACATTTGCAGATCACCCGAGTAAACGTGGTTTCATATTGCAGATTCCAGACACAACACCTACATCGCGTTTGCAACGTGTTTCCAAGGCCTTCAGCCACAAAACAAAACATCAGTACAAATCCCGACTAGCTGTGCTGCTCCTAGAGCCCAGAGCCTAAGAAATCATGAGGATGCCGTCTTGGTGCGGCGCAAAAATGAAGGATGCGAGGCGGTGATGGCTGGGCTCACATCCAGGATGGACACATGTTCCCCGGCGTCACCTGGACAGCATCTTTACACATTACCACAGTAAATGCCGTAGTCTGATCGTAAAGAGCGAGTGTCATCTGTTTTATCGCCACCTGCTAAAACATACAATAATTCTATTTTCAAAACGATATCGAAGACACATAAGGAACACGCCCATATTCTCAAAATGGCCATTTTCACACTGCGCATTGCCATCATTTAAATGAAATTGTCTGCAGCATCGTGACAAACACACGGTTTAAGGAGTCGATCCTTTCATACTGGGGAGTTTCCACAGGCCTGCGGATATCCACGGCGCCTGCCTGTGTCTGTCCCTATGGCACACACCCCGCATGTCACATGAAAAGCTGCTATAAAGCTGGATGATCATGAGATGTATGATTACCAGATGTACAGGGCGCCTCATCACTGGCCCGGTCCCTGACTGACAGACAGACAGACAGACAGACAGACATGTATCTCCTGCAGGCGATCACATCAATTCTCTCTTTACAGCGTAACGACCAGCTCAGCCGGCGCCTATTCCGCATTCTTGAACGATCACATTTTAAACACTATTCTGTTTAAGCTGCCATAATCCTTTTTAAGACAAAAGATTCAAGAACATGAATTTTCTACTCACTGTAAGAAAACCACTGAGGCTTTATTGAACGGGAATGCCTTCCTTCTGCCGATGCCTGGTTTCAGGAATCAACCTTGAAGAAACTCCAGTCGGCTCCGAGCCTTTGTGACTCCACACGCCACACAGAGCCACACTGGCTCCCGTTCCCAGCTCTCTTCGGCTCCTCAGCTTTTTCCCTGCGTCCCGCTTCCGGTCCAGCCCCTAGTAATGGGATAATGAGGCTTCAGAAGTCGTGGTTGGTGGCAGTATCCCGAACAACCAATCAATGCTGGCAGAATCCAGACCAACCAATCAACGCTGGCTGTCGCCAACATTGATTTGTAGTTCGGGATACGCCCACCCGCCACGGGTTTTGAAGCCTCATTTACGTGCAACATCGATTGGTTAGTTCAGAATACTTCCACCCACAACGGCTTCTGAAGCTCCATTTGTCCCATCATTACCAGAGACCCTCCTGCACAAATCGTCGTTGCTAATCAAATGACGAGGCCACTATACGTGTTATGACGAAAGGACATCCGCATGGACAAAGTCCCACCAGCAGGATACAGCTTCTTATTAGCCAATGACCATTGTTTTGCGTGATTGTAAAAAAAAAAAAAAAAAAAATGAAGGATATTACTTAATAGCTGGGAAATTGTCGACAAGTAAGATTCTTTTAAGTACTCACTGAGAATTTGTAGCAGCCTAATCATTTTATTTGTTTGTTACATGCAACTGTCATTCATGATACAATATAATAATAATGACCACCATCACTTAAATGTTCTCATAAATTTAACATGAATAATAAAGTAATCATTTTAAAGTTCAAGTTAGATTTTGTAATTTGCCTAGCTTGGGTCTTTAATATGCTAGCTGTCACAAAAAAAAAAAAAAATTAACTTCATATTTATTTTTGTTCCAATGTGACTTAATGTTTATATCAAACATGACCTTGTGCGGTCAGTGAAATTCACTGTTCTTAAATATAGACTTTGTCTTGGCTGTGCTTGAAGATGCCAGAGAGGATTCATAAGTCACCATGCAGCTTAGCCTTCACAAGGATCAGGATAGACCCATCACACAAACCAGAGACTTAATTAAAATTAGTAGAGCGTAAGATGTTTTACTGGCCGGACTGGACGAACTACTTGGCTCAATGAATGCACAGCATCTATAATATTACGTCTGCCCTCAAGTGGATAAATGTTGTTTAGTATTTTTAAAATTCACACCTACTGTATACTTCCTTCTCTGTATAAACTATATTGCATGTATATGGTAGCCTCACATCTCTAGGGTTGGGGGTTCGAATCTCATCTCCGCTCTGAATGTGTGGCGCATTCTCCTCCTGTCATGTGGGTTTCCTCTGGCTGTTCTGACTTCCTTCTGCCACCCAGAGACATGCAGTTAGACTAAGCTACATCTCTACATTGCCTGTTGTGCGTATATGCCCCCCTGTGACCGTGACTAGGATTAGTGATTGGATGATAAATTGATATATATTCAGTTTCCTATTTAAAAAGATGCAAGATCATGCTAAAATAAAAAAAACAAGCTTTCATGCTGTTTTTCTTATTTGTGGAATGCACAAATAGTTGCCTTGTGAGAACAAGCACAGCTGTGAATAGTCGAAGGCTGAGAAATCTTTAAGATGTAAATGTAAGCCCAGCCAGAGGCTTGTTTAGAGTAGCATACTTCTGAAAAGCTTGTGTATTTACTGCTCTGATGCAGTGACAATCTGCAGTTTCTGTTTGGTTAGAGTGGTAACCTTGTGCACAAGTTGCAGATCATGGATTGCAACTGTGTGTACAAATGTACAACCTCACCACTATCGTCTAACCGTAATATAGCCTCTTTCATAAAGCTTTTATACTTTTATTTGTTGTTTTCTTACTATGGAACAACACACATTTTTCTGCTATTGCATTAGCATGAACAGTCTGCTAATCCAGCATCAAAATCATCACAAAATTTCACTATGAGCTGAGAGCAGCACCTTCTATACACATATGAGTCCAGGGTATTTCATACTGTACATGTTATTGCTTCTCAGAGGATGTGCCACAGAATGTTATTTTCCTGTATTCATGACTTTGGAGATTTTAAACCCGATATTCAGAAGAATGTGGTCATTTTATAGGCTTTACAGAGAAGATGGTCATGTCATTTTATCCATACTGTGTGAAACTGAACTGGTTGAGTGGACAGGTGGAGGAAGCATGCAGCTAGTGCAAGAGTCGGTACAAAAATGTTGCTTTTCTATTTTACTACTTGGCTCATTGATATAACATCAGAAGTAAAATCATTTGTTCGTATTCTACACAATAAAAAGACAATAAGTGACTGTAATGGAAAATTACTGGAACATGAGACTTTAGTAATTAATAGAAATAGTGTTGGAGAAAATGTGACTTTGTGTGTAACTTGTCTCTATCAAGCATACCCAGGTGGTGCAGGCAGGAAACAAGGGGGTGTGGATGGCCACCTGAAAATGAGTGAAACCAGCTTTGTTCTAGCCTGGGAAACAACAAGATAAGG
>JAACJT020023413.1:0-22895 GCA_009936485.2 Gymnarchus niloticus | reverse complement strand
GATGAGAGAAAGACTCAAAGCCCCAGGACACAAAAACCAGAACGGTGGGGTGGCGGAGGGGTTGACGGGGGATAGGGGAAGGGGAAACCGTTCCCCCCCCCCCCCCCCCCCCAAACCTTTGCATAACAAATGGCACTGTGCATCATCAACTCAAGGAAATAAGGAACGCCTGGATGGCAATTTGTAACAAACGTCTGCATGAAGCATTGCAGAAGAATAATTTACTATTGATATGAGACAGTGATCACTGTGCATTTGGGTTACTGAAGCTCAAGGAGCTGGTGGTGGCCACAGCTCTCTGTTAACACAGAAAGTCATGGTAGAAGTGTTCCTCTTGAGTCAGTTACATACCACACCCCTGGTTTTATAATGAAAAAGAATTTCCTAGTTTTATTTGAATGTTTATTTTAAGATTGACCTTTTATATGTGATACGAGGATCGGTTATTAAAGGTTTAACAGTCTGGAAAATGGGATGGGGCACATGGCAAGGTAACAGACAGCGAAGTCAATGAAACATTAAAAAGGATCTAACTGTGCACACCACACCTGGCAAGCAAGGAGTGATGAGAGGCAGCAGAAGAAGAAAAAACACAAACGCTCGACGACTCGATTCCTGTCACTTGCAGAGCACAACGCGAGAGACGCCACTCCGAGAGCGAAGCTTTCTCGGCCCGCCTCATTTTTGACAGCTCCACCTCCTCCGAAGGCGGCGTGCCTTTAATTAAACAGCAGCACTCGCGGCAGCTACATCCACCTGCGTGGGGAAAAGCTCATCAACCTGTCAGGAGCCAGGGGTCTTCTCTGGCATGCTGTGCTACGCCGAGGCCGTGCCACATATTCAGGTGACCGCGTCGGACCTGTCAGCGGGGAGCTCAGATGGCTCAGGAGAGCAGGTTAAAAAACCTGCTCACCATAGAGAAGAAATCCACATCCTAAATAAGCTATCCCACTTAGAGCCAGTACTGTCAGTTGCCTGCAAATACCTGGCTCCATTTGGAGATTCCATGAAGGTGGACGCTGTGTTGTGTCCCAGCTCTCCTCAGGAAGAGTTTCTAATTGGATATGGCTGAGCGTCGTCTGGTGCTTGGATGAAATCCGATGTGCAGAAATAGCCTGACACCAAGACTAAGCCTTTTCCTCCGTAATTTACCACCTCGTTATCTAATGAAGCCCCACCAGTACTGAAATAGTTTTTTCACCACAATATAAATGTCTGCATTTGTTTTGAAGTGTAAAAATTACATGTCACAGGAGATGTTCAGTCTAAATTGTCTTTAAAATTTTTAATGGAAAAAAAAAATGACATCCATAAGCAGGGAATTCACCACAAAGAAATTTATTCAAAGCCCCTCCCTCTGCCTGTAGCCCCATAAATATTCTTCATGAGAGAGGAAGTGTCACGGCACCCCTGCGTTCCATCAAAAAAAAATACCTTGCTGTCAGGCCCTAATGTGGCAATGTATATCACACCTGTGACTTGTGCTGGAGAAGCAGCGATGCCCTCTTTCCACAGGCCATCATGCTGGTATGTGCAATGGGAAAAACCACCTTTTATGGCACGTGCGTTCCAATAGGATCACCCCCAGCCTGTATCTCGGCCTTCGTTGAGTTCATGGGTCTGTGCTTCACTATCACCAATATTTATCTTTGTTTGAGTCTGATTTTTGCTCTATTCCTTCATGACATGCAAACAGTGACCTTCCATCCTCAGTCCATATGTTTCCAAAACGTCTGCTACAGGAACGAATCTCTGTCCCAGTGTTTAAATATCATATGGTTTAAATTTCCCTAGTCACACATATGTTGTGGAAGATAAAAATTTTGAACCTCCTTTCATACCTCAGAAGAAGCAAAGTCTCAACACAAGATAAGTTTCTTTTAATGGTTAAGCAAAAAAAAATTTTGCCAAGCAAACATACAGAGTGTTCCCGTCCCACAGGGGTGGACCCCCGAACAAAGATAACTGTCAGTTTATATACTTTTTTAACATGCCCTTACAAGGTCTTCTGTTACAGGATTGGGTAACATATAGACTGATCAGCGCATGATTTCTTCATCTTGTCTCAGCATTTCTGCATCCCGTTGCTTACCACTCACTCATCCCGTTTCATATCACACCTGCATCCCGTCTCATGTCACATGCTGACCCACACTAATCTTTACTTTCATTATTCCATGCATATACTCAAGCTAATACATGTATACACATATCTAATTTCTGGTTACACAGTTATACTTATGAATTTACTTGTGATATTATACTTTGCATTAATAAACTTAAGCTAGTACAATTAAAATTGATTATAATCCCCTCTAGTTCCTCTCATCCCTGGTTCAGTGCTGCTAGGGCCTCGGTCCCATGAATTCTTGTTTGTTCCTTCGTCTTGGCTCTGGTAGCCTTCAGCATCCTGTTTTGACAGTCCCCATTCAACATGCCAGGTCAGCCCACCCCTCAACCCGACAGACACTCGAACAAAGGTGATCTGGAGTTTTCTGTTGTAAGGCCCAGAACATAAATCCCAGAGTCCATAGCGCAGATATTCTTCTCGCCTAAGGCCTAAAACATGACAGTGACCCAGAGTTCCTAGCGCCCCCCACCCCAAGTCCAATTTACCTTCCACAATGTAAATAAAGTTCTTGGATATATTTCTCAATAGACAAAATTCAATTTCAGCAAGCTATTCTGAGGCTGCATATCGCATTACTCCATACTAAAAAGGAGAGTGTATAGCTTTGGGAACTTAAGAAAGGCCACTGCTACATTAGCCCTAGCAAACAACAGATGAGGAACTGATGGTATAAACAATGTCCCTCCCACCCCACCAAAAATATATTTTTGTCCATAAAATAGTTGAGGTATTGTGTGTTTCATCACTCCGTGTTTTGAGCATGTACAAAAGATTGACAGGGTTGAGCACAAAATCACCTGGCAGGGAGTGCCCAGCTGAAAAGGGGTGTCCTACCAGAATGTCTGTGGGCTTGTACGGTCGTTATACATCATTTTGGGACACAAAACTCATGTGCTCCGTATCATTCGTGTAACAGGTGGGTTTTTCTACAATTTTGTTATGAAAAACATAATGAATGGTAAAGGTGCAATATATTGCTTAAGTGTTGTAATGTATATGTATTTTGTTTCATGTGGAGTTTTTACATTAGCCAGCTGCATAGCCACGAGTGCTTGAAAAAAGCTGATAAAAAGAAGCTACAAGCTGATAAGCTAATGCACAAAATACATGGAGATAATTGTATATTTGCAACAGTTCATATGTTTGTAAAAAGTATGTAGAATGTGTGTATAAATGGACTTTCTAAGTTGTGTGCAGAGATTGCAGGATTTACCAGTTATACATTAATCGTTTGTGCAGGCAGGATGAAACACTCATATGCTATGTATTATTTATGCTACTGAAAATTACAATAAATATCGGACCTAGAAACTAATACATACTTGTGAACTGCTAGTTTTTTTTTATAGTCCCATTCATAGCATGGTTGCCCCAAGGCACTTAACAGGACTGTGTGGTAATTACAAAGTACGCTGACGAAAAAGGAAAAGGCCAGAAGACAACTGAAGAGAGGAACCAAAAACTTGTCAGCATGGAGAAAAAAAATAACCTCTGAGGGTCCAATGTCAATAGGCCACCCTGCCTCTAGGGCATGCTAAACTGGAAGATTGTTTCATAATCTAGAGGCCCTGGAACTAAAGGCTTTAGCACAGATAGTAATTTTATTTATATTTGAGACAAGGGGGAGACCTAAATTTTGTGATTAAGTGAACGATTTGAAGTACAGGCATTAATCAGTTGAATCAAGTAGGCAGACGCTTGATCTTTAAATGCTTTATAAGGAAACAGGACTATTTTGAAGGCAGACCTAAGCCTGAATGAAAGCCAGTGAAGAGAACAGAGAACTTGAGTTCTGTATTCAAACTTTCTGCCTCTAGTGACAATTCTGACCACTGCATTCTGAACGCACTGTAAGGTGTTTGTTTGTTGTGTATTTCCTGACAATAGAACATTAGAGTAACATTACCTCTCACTATAAGAGTTAGCTAAAAGCTTTTCAAAAAATCAGGATTAATGATGAGAACCAAGCCTCATTACTGGTAATAGACATTTTTCACAAATATAGCTCACAGCACTGAACCCTACGGTTCACCAAACATCATTGGGGCGAGACATTGTTTTAAGCAAGCAAAAATCTCTGTGGTTAAAATAAACTTGACTCAGAGGACTACTGTAATTCTAAGAGTGATTTGGGAACCCACAGCTACAAGAGGAACCTTGCTGCATGCATGGGGGATCATGCAAGGTTCTGTTTGGATAAGAAAGAAAACATTCCTTTTCATCATGGGTGGCAGCAGTTTGCGGCAACTAGCCTAGTAGAGGCACGACTTAGGAGTGAAACCATCATGTGTGCTATTTACACCAAATGGAGGTGTTCTTGAAACAGATCTGGTAATTAAACTTGAAGTTTTACATGTCTGCTGCCCAGTTATCTCAGTGGTAAGCACTGGTGCCTCCCACCTCCACTGTGTGGGTTTTGAATCCTCCCTCCACTCTGTGTGTGTAGAGTTTGCACATTCTTCCAATGTCATACAATTTTCCTCCCACGGTCCAAAGATGTGCAACCAAGTTAATTGGTGTCTTTAAATTGCCTATAGTGTAAGTGAATTAGCATTCCATACTGGGTGTATTTCTGCCCTGTGCTACCTGAATAGGCTCCTCCCACGCCATCCTGACCCCTATAAGTGATTAAAAGATGGATTTATGTTTCTACTGAGCCTTGCTGTATGTGTGAGGTGGAGGAATGTGATAGAGCACGTTATAAGTTTTTCCTTCATTACGGTCACAATTTTTCACCTAGCTAAAGTTCTTTAACCTACCAAGAGGGATAAAAGATGAGTGCACTGTAAGTGGTTTAAGGCATATGATTTTCAAAGGCTCAAACTGCAACATTAAACAAAACTGTTATCGTTTTACATGTCTGATTCTTTTGATCTGAGCTTTTACTTCACATGATCTTGTTGGAAATTAGCCACCAGACTCCCTTATAAATCAATCTCCTCCAGACGTGCAGCATTCCATTAGGAATAGATAGTGTTGTATGAAACTTTGATGACATTATGACACAATTGATCTGCCGCAATGTCCCCCTTCCCCCATTTTTCAACTTTGACGTCATTATTTTCTGACTTAAGATGCCCAGAATATGACTATTGAAGACCATGCTATTTGATTTTGCAGGTTTGGCTAAAGGCAATGAGAAAAAAAAGGCTTAATGATCTAAAAAATGAAGAATTAATAATTTAAACATTCTTTAATGCCTTGTTTTTCCAAGGTTTATAATATCTAAAATATTTATGATATTATTAACTTGGTCATCGCATTTGTGGGCTTTGGCCCTCTTTAGAGGAAGTTAGCAGGTCACTAAGGCAGAAAGGAATTGTGGGTAGAGGGAAGACCTGGAGACAGTTAGGTAAAACAAAACACTGACATGCAGGCTAGGTGGCTTGCACATTGCACAGCAGGTTCATGACAAAATCACTCTATGCATCATTGTCTAATTGGGGGTTCGGCTGCATCAGAAAGTAAGGGTCAGTGCCCTCCATGTTTGATTATACTCAGCTGGAATCTCTAGCAGTGTATCATATTCAAGAGCAGGAAACAGTCAACCACAGACTTCAAAAGCAGAGAAAACATTTACATTTTGCCCAGCAATGAAAAGCATTAACAAAAATGCTTTCTCTGTCTATGTAGTTTATCATGAAACCTATACGTTGTAAGATAAATGCCACATTTTAAGGTTTACTTTTGTGGTGGCAATTTTGCTGTGTTTACATGTTGATGAAATCTATTACCACTTTCTTTCAGATGACTGAGGTACTGACCCAAAGTAATGCGAAAGTATCTCTGCATTTGACTCAGCTTTGAACACTAGGGGCAAATTAACACGTTAGCTCACCCCAAGAAAAGAATTAGGTATGATTCATTCACATTATCTAAGCATAATAATGAAAATAATAATACAACAATATTATTCTGTCTGCCTCTGGTCTCCCCACCGAAGGACGAGTGACTTCTTGTCATACTAATGAATTTTCAAAAAAGCAGTGATAAGATTAAGATAAAACAACTGACAAACACTTCTTGCGTGAGAACGGGACAGCTTTCAGCTTGTAATACCAATGTCCTCGGCTTGTGCAGAAATCAGGCTGAACACATTGGGCATGTAGTCATTATCCATGTAATTACAACGACTGAAGAATAAATATTGCCTTATTCACCAACAGTACCATCTCGTCAGTGTACTCACTGTATTATTTATGCAAAAAGATGGTCTGACCTAAACTATAGCTACAAATTGTACATGAAATACCAATTTGTCTCATAATCCTTTAGCATGTGATACTTACTTATGCAAAATTGGGCAAATAGATGAAAACATCATGCTGGGTACAAAAACAAAATCATTGTGAGATGTCGCATGTTCCTCGTGTAACACAACATGATAATTAGTAGCCAGTGGTTAACGTTAGCTGTTGAACTTTTGTGAACTTTTCTAGTCTTTACTGACACTAATAAAACAGCCCAATGTTTTAGCGCTGCAGCAGTATGTAAACTAAACCAAATCATTCTGAAGGCTGGAGGACTTGGGAGCCTTAAAGTGCTAACCCATGATACCCATGCTCATTTGCACCCTCCAAATTTCTGTGTTTGAAATAACTGTGTCCTCTGTCCATAAGCAGCTTTGGTTTGGTATAACACTGGGTCATGCGTTATGTTCCTGTGACCACAAATTAAAGTGTGTTGTCTTTATTGTCATTGACATGACTGCACCAAAAATGATCCCTTGTTTTTGGACCTGAAAAAGCTAGCTAAAAATGTTAAAGGTGTTGCAGTTACAGTCTTCTACAGTTAATTGAAATATGTAGGTAAAAGCAAACACATGTCAACTGAGTTAACCTAGCATTATACTTCAGAAGATAAAGACGTTGTTTAACCACATGCATTGTGTTGCAGATAAAAAAATAAAATGTGGTCTTCACGGTAGTGACCAAAACTTCATGTGCAGCGGGCAGTCAGAACTACTTTTGGTTGATACCACCCACTCTCGAGAATTGGTGAAAGCATGTTACGTAATCAGTTGCACATGCATATCTGTTCACAATTTGGCAAACAAAATGAAGGAACTCAAGAAAAACCTATGCACTCTTGTTTATAGATATCCACATCTAAATGAGAGGTGAGACTTTAAAGACGTACAAATGACCAGCTAATCATAGCAACAAATTCCCACAAAACTTGAAGTGAAAGACCCAAAATCATTGTTCACCCCTTTGTGTTATTTGTGTGAACTCTTTTTGAGTAGGCAATTGTTTAACCCCCATGATGTACTCGGGGGTGTTTTGGTTTCAGCTAGTTCTGATTTTTTTCTAAGTGTGTGGCCAACCTTAGAATTACTGACTCACTATTTGGAGACTTCAGGAGTACCCAGAGGAAACCCGCAGGAACAAGGAGAGAACATGCAAATGCTGTGGTTCAGTCTAAGTGTTAAATGGCAGCAATACCAACAGATACCATCATTCGGTAGGGATGTTTAGTCAAGGATAGGCTGTCTTTTTAGTTCATTGGCTAGATATCGTAAATTTTCCTATAAAAAAATATGCCATGTCACATCACATTATGTTACAGCCTGAAAGAGAAGTACACTACACATTCATCATTTTCTTTCCACTGCTCCCATCAGGGATCGCCACAGCGGATCAACTGTTGCCATCTCCTCCTGTCCTCTGCATCCTTCTCTGTCACCCCAGCTGCCTGCATGTCCTCTCTCACTACATCCATCAACCTCTTCTTTGGCCTTCCTCTTTTCCTCTTGCCTGGCAGCTCCATCCTCAGCATCCTTCTCCAAATATACCCAGCATCTCTCCTCTGTACATGTCCAAACTAATGCAATCTCGACTCTCTGGCTTTGTCTCCAAACTGTCCAACCTGAGCTGACCCTCTAATATACTCATTCCTAATCCTGTCCATGCTCGTGACACCCAATGCAAATCTTAACATCTTTAACTCTGCCACCTCCAACTCTGCCTCCTGTCTTTTTGGCAGTGCCACTGTCTCCAGCCCATATAACATAGCTGTCCTCACTACCGTCTTGTAGACCTTCTCTTTCACTCTTACTGGTACCTGTCACAAATCACTCCTGACACTCTTCTCCACCCACTCCACCCTGCCTGCACTCTCTTCTTCACCTCTTTTCCGCACTCCCTGTTACTCTGAACTGTTGACCCCAAGTATTTAAACTCATCCACCTTCACCAACTCTACTCCCTGCATCCTCACCATTCCATTCTCCTCCCTCTCATTCACACATGTATTCTGTCTTTGTCCTACTGACCTTTACTCCTCTCCTCTCTAGAGCATACCTCCACTTCTCCAGGGTCTCCTCAACCTGCTCCCTGCTCTCACTACAGATCAAAATGTCATCTGCAAACATCATAGTCCATGGAGGCTCCTGTCTGATCTCGTCTGTCAACCTGTCCATCACCATTGCAAATAAGAAAGGGCTCAGAGCTGATCCTTGATGTAATGCCACCTCTACCTTGAACGCATCCATCACTCCTACTGCAGACCTCACCACTGTCACACTGCCCTTGTACACATCCTGTACCACTCTTACATACTTCTCTGACACTCCCAACTTCCTCATACAATAGCACAACTCCTCTCTAGGCACCCTGTCATATGCTTTCTCTAAGGCCACAAAGACACAATGTAACTCCTTCTGACTTTCTCTATATTTCTCCATCAACACCCTCAGAGCAAACATCACATATGTAGTGCTCCTTCCCGGCATTAAACCATACTGCTGCTCACTAATCATCAACTCCCTTCTTAACCTATCTCATAACTTCATAGCTTTGGCTAATCAATTTTATCCCTCTGTAGTTACTACAGTTCTGCACATCACCTTTATTCTTAAAAATCGGTACCAGTACACTTCTTCTCCACTGCTCAGGCATCCTCTCACTTTCCAAGTTTGCGTTAAACAATCTGGTTAGAAACTCCACTGCCATCTCTCCTAAACACCTCCATGCTTCCATAAGTATGTCATCTGGACCAACAGACTTTTCATTCTTCATCGTCTTCATAGCTGTCCTTACTTCTTCTTTGCTAATCTGTTGCACTTCCTGATTCACTATCCCCACATCATCCAACCTTCTCTCTCTCTCATTCCCTTCATTCATCATTCCCTCAAAGTACTCTTTCCATCTGCTCAACACACTCTCCTCACTTGTGAGTATGTTTCCATCGTTATCCTTTATTGCCCTAACCTGCTGCACATCTTCCCCAGCTCGGTCCCTCTGCCTCGCCAATCAGTACAGTTCCTTTTCTCCATCCTTAGTGTCCAGCCTCTCATTAAGCTCACCATATGCCTTATCTTTAGCCTTTGCCACCTCTCTCTTCGCTTTTTCCCACTTCTTCTTCGCCAACTTTTTCCTCTGTATACTGTCCTGTACTTCTTCATTCCGCCACCAGGTTTTGTTGTCCTCCATCCTCTGACCAGATGTCACACCAAGCACCTTTCTAACTGTCTCTCTTACCACTTCTGCTGTAGTTGCCCAGCTATCTGTTAAGTCTTCACTACGACCCAGTGCCTGTCATAACTCTTCCCTGACCTCCGCCTTGCAGTCTTCATTTTCCAACTTCCACCATCTGATCCTTGGCTCTGCTCTCACTCTCCTCCTCTTCTTGATCTCCAAAGTCATCTTACAGACCACCATCCAATGCTGCCTAACTACGCTTTCTCCTGTCACCACTTTACGGTCTCCAATCTCCTTCAGACTGACAGTCCTGCATAGGATATAATCCACCTGTGTGCATCTTCCTCCACTCTTGTATGTCACTCTGTGTTCCTTCCTCTTCTTAAAATATGTATTCACCACAACCATGTCCATCCTTTTCACAGAATCCACTACCATCTGACCTTTTGCATTCCTCTCCTTGACACCATACGTACCTAACCATCACCTCCTCATCCCCTCTGTTCCCTTCGCCAACATGCCCATTGAGATCCACCCCAATCACCAATCTCTCTCCCTTGGGTACACACTCCACCACTTCATCCAACTTACTTCAGAATTTTTCTTTCTCATCTATCTCACACCCAACTTGCGGGGCATACGCACTAACAAGATTCATCATCACACCTTAAATTTCCAGCTTCATACTCATCACTCTGTCTGACACTCTTTTCACCTCCAAAACACTTTTGGCATCCTTTGCCTTCAGGATAAACCCTAGCCCATTTCTCCTCCCATCCACACCATAGTAGAACAATTTGAACCCACCTCCAATACACCTGGCCTTACTCCCCTTCCATCTGGTTTCTTGCACGCACAATATATCAACCTTCCTTCTCTACATCGTATCAGCTAGCTCTCTCCCTTTACCAGTCAAACTGCCAACATTTGTTCCTACCCTTACTTCCACTCTCCTAACCTTCCTCTTCCCCTCCTGCCTCCGGACACACTTTCCCCCCTCCTTCACCTTTGGCTTCGGCTAACAGTAGCCCAATTTCCACCAGCACCCTGTTGGCTAACATTATTGGTGGTGATCATTGTTAACCCGGGCCTCGACCGATCCGGTATGAAAATTTGTGTTGTCCACATATTTGATTTGGAAAAAAGAAAACAGATGCCCTTCCTGATGTAATGCTCCCCGTTTATCCGGGCTTGGGACCAGCACGAAGAAATACACTGGCCCATGCACCCCCAGTGGCTGGGTTAGAAGCACACTATACATTAATACACGTGAAATTAGAATTTCTAGACATACACATCTGAACAGCACTTTCTCACCTCGGACCCTACCACAGTCAGGCTCCATGCAGAAAAATGCCATGGCCAGACTTTCTTTACTACTTTGTCGCCATTTTTATGAAAGCTAGTGTTGTAGTTGAAATGTGTTTTATCCTATCAGAAACATATTCATCCATCCAGATCTAGCATGAAAGATGCAATTCACTGGTCCATCTCATTCTTTTGTCCAAATAGACTTGTCTGAAACTGTAACCCACAGAGTTGTCTTAACACAGCCCTCGGGTCGACTCACAGTCTCACTGTAACATATGGTATATTTTACATAAAGGTTATACTTGTCAGACCACTTTAAATTCGTATATACAAACCCCACAGAGTCTGGAAGACTGGGGTTAAACTCCCCCCCACCAGTAGGCTGCACACCTTGATGTTATGTGTTTGTAGAGTGATGTTGACCTTTGATCAGTGAGTCCTTGTGATGCTACATATATCAAACAAAACATACTTCATGCCACCCAGCGAAGTGCTATCTGAATTCAGGTGTTTAATGCTCCCTACAAAAGCCTGGCACTCTACCCTTGCGTCTCTAGCTCTTCCCCTGGGACTAAGTGCAACTGGGTGAATGTAGGTCCCCACCCAAATGGCACTTTGTGGTCAGTGCCAGGCAGCAGTCCCACCTGCAGAGTGTAGATGTTAGAGTCTGTGTCTAGGAGTGCTTGGAAGTTCTGACGTGCTATCCAGCAGGTCAGGCATGGACTCCTTATGGACCGATGTGGCCCTTGTGGTGCACGACGTGTAATGGGGCATTGCAGAACCTGATGGGTGCAAATCCCTTCACATCATTGCACCCCCTAGAGTTTCCCAAGGGTGCTGGGCTCAGTTCTGGGTACTACACGCCATGGTGTCCCAGATTCCAACAACATCAATACAGTTGGCACCCTCTCCTTTGACTGGACCTGCCCAATGTACTTCCCATCTCACCTCGGCATCCTCTTGTCCCACCTCTTCGATGCTGCACGTCAACACCTGCTCTGCCTCTGCCTGTGGCTGTAGCCATGATATACATGTGCCATGGGTTCACCTCTGGTAGATGGGCCTTAAGAAAGACTTATGTCAGGTCAGCCTACACCTGCTCAGGGTAATCCTGGTTCCCATGTCAGCAGCCAGGAGGCCCAGTAGTTCTCCACGCCGCCAGTGACAAATCTCCAACAGCAGCCATAGATGAGTCAGGGATGGGTGTACTTCAAAATGCCAGCGCAGCTCTTGACATGGCACTGGCAATCTTTGCCACTTTTGAGGGCAGATGTCCAGCCGGACTTGCTGGGCACTTCCCTCCAATGCCAGCACCAGGTGGACTGCTGCCATGTCTTCTGTCCAGCTATTGCAAAGGATTATGAGCTCAAGCTATACTTCATATAGTTCCCAGGGCCCCTCCCCACAGTACTTTGGAAGTTTCACAGTAATGATCAGCAAATTTGTATTCAGCCCTCTCCGCCCTGTTCTGGGCTGCCCTGACACTCACTCTGGAGGTAAACTCCTGTGCAGGGCAATGAGCAGTAAGGGTCAGAGCACTGCAAGCGTGGCAATTCCATAGCTGCCATCTTCTCTGCTCAGGGCTGCAAACTCTGTTTGCTTTTCCATGCTCCTGCTGGACACCTCCATTTTGTGAGTGCTCATCCTCCGGCCCCCAAGCCCTTCCAGGTCACGCTGTAGCCCTGACGATGGAAGTCTTTTCACTGGTCACTTTTCTGAGTTGGGATGCAAGTCAAATCCCTCCATCCCACTTCTGACACCAATCTAGTCACGACCATCAGGACTAAACACTCTTGATGGTTTTTATTAAGCCCTTTTCATTACAGTTCACTCGTCTCTGCCACAAGCTCACCCTCCACTCTCAGAACAGATGGTCACACCCTTCTTCTGCCTACAATTCCCCAGAATACATGCCACTAAAGCCAGGGTAACACCTCCTGTACTCCAATATATTGTTTTTCCTGTACCATTTGCACTTCTGTTTGGCTGGATCCCACAATTGTACCTTCATTCTTGACTGCGGAAATCATTGTCATCAGCCGTCATCTCAGACTATAAGCCATGTGGTAAGAACATTTCAGACTGCATCCTTTCTCCAAGATTGGCTTGAACTATCATCGCTTGGTACAAACTGTGGATTCTGAGGATCGCTATGGATTGGCCATCTTTGGTCTGTTGTTCATTGTGCTTCTGTAACTTTGTATATATTCTTGCAATTCTGTGATAGCCCATTTTTACATGCACTTTGGGTTTTTGAATTTTTATAGCATTAATTGTAGTATGCACACTTTGAAAAATAACATACTAATCACTGCCCAGCATGCTTTCTAAGCATAAAATAACCTTTCTGAAGGTTGATTAATGTGTTCTTCTGTCTCGAAATGGATTTTTGCTTCCAGTAACCTTTTAATTAATAAACAGAACCAGACAAATATGATATTTTAATTTTCTGAACTAGGTAAAAGGTGTGGCAGTGGTGGACGCAATCCACGGTATGAAGGAATACATACAGTGTGGCTACATAGAAATATGCCTTACATAATGTCGTTATGTTTTTTCTTCCACATCTTGTTTTTTTTTTTTTTGTGTCACAGACGGAATGCCTATGACACATCTCCGAAAAACAACTGCTATTCTACTGTCAGTACATTAAAGGGTTTCTTGACTGACCATCAGCACTCAGGCCGAAAGCGACTGACTCATCTCTGATTGTTCTGCTTCATATTAAGTTTCAGTGAGAAAACAAAAAAAAAAAAAAAACAGTTATTATTTCAATTTTGAAAAGTACGCACTTGGCCAGGAAGTAAAATGGTTTTTTTTCCTACTACGACAGGTCCCATTCAGTCGCTGTCATCGGCGATAATGTGAAGTGCATTTATGCCTCATACCGGAGAAATAGAGCTTTTTGCCTGCGTAAGAAACTGAGGATTTGTCATCAAGAACGTACTTCCTTGGTGTCGTCCCCCAGGGTAATGTCCGTTTTTTTATTGTTCATCAACTATTTCTGTCATAATCACATCCGGGAGATGACACTTTTTTTTTTTGTTTCTAAAGCTGAGAGGAGAACCGAAATCTTGTCATGTTTTATTTATTGAGGAAACGGGTGAACACATGCGAGAGGAGACGGTTCGCTCTCGAGTTCACATAGCTGGTCAGGCAGCTTTACCTGAGCCACGACACACTTCAGGTTTACACATGAAAATTAAACTTAATTCCAAAGACATGGTCCTGCCTGCATGAATTAATAAGCGAGTCACCAAACAAAAGTTGAAGAACAAAAACATACCTTGTGTAACTTGCATATGTGTGACATATAATTTATTACCTTTGTTACTTTATATAATTTGTTTACCTTTCCTCAGACATTTTATAATTGAGAATCTATTTAAGTTGCATACTTATACGTTATTTTATTTAGCATAAGTAATCGTACTGTTATTGTGTTGGCTCACGATTCCTGTTCGGCTGCTCTCGCATGAGTAGACTCCACGACAACCCCGGAAAGCAAGCCGCAAGCACGGACATCGCTGGAAGATTTCTGTTAGTCCCACGGACTTAAAAGGAAGATTTAAGTTAGTAACATGAACATGAAGGGACAAGTCCTCTTTGCGGCATACAGCCAACGATGTATTTTACTTCGGTAAAATGTTATTCCGCATACAGTGCACGCTATTGTTTTATGTTGTATTTTTCCTTGATGAGTTTTCATGGTGGATTTGGAAAGGCCAAATAAACTAGTTGCAAGAAAACCACTTGTGTCTGCCTGTGCCACGAGGGAGCTACACCTTGACTTGCAAAAACTTGCTGCAGAGCACAGAGGTCTGTTTGTAGTAGTAGTTTGATACACACACAGACAGATGAAAACTTCTGGGAGGAAATAATCACAGGGATCCAAAGGAATTTTGTGGTGTGGCAATATGTGCTGGTGGGGACTCCATTCAATTTCTGAGGTCCTCCCTGGCTGTTGAGATGCAGACTTGACATAATGAGAGGGTTTGGGTGGTTAGGAAAAACTTGTTCATTCAGACCAGTGCTTAGTATACTGATGACCCAAAATATTATAATCACCCCCTAGTAGATAAATTGGCTGTTCCCCACAGCCAGATCTACAGAGGTACAAATGAGAAAGGGGATATTAAAGGACAGGTACAAGCTAACCAGAAGCAGTTCTACTGATTGCTCCAGGTTACCTGTCCATTCTGGCAAACCAGGTTCACGCCTTCATGAGGAGTGTCTCCCCTCATGGCACGTGTTTGTTCCAGAAGGACAATTTCCATGGCCATTTCACTTGGAATGTGTGTAAATAGTTTGAGGAACATGACAGTGACTTCAGGCTACTATCCTGGCCACTGTGTTCACCTGACGTCAATCTTAGTATCTGTGGGATTAACTTGATAAACAGGTTCAGCATTTGGAACCACGAAGGACTCTTGATGCGCTATAGGAAGCTCTGGTGTCAGTATGGTACAGCATCCCTGTGGCCTCATTGAAACAATGCCTTGCTGCATAGCTGAAGTATTGGTGGCACAAGGAGGTCATACCACCTGCTATAGGGGCTGTATTTTATATTAACTTTTTAAGCTGATGTCACTGTCGTGCTTCTCAAATGATTCACACACACTCCTAATGACATGACAAGGGGATTTATCCTGCTGGAACTAACCTGTACCATTAGGTAGACATTCATCATGAAGGGGCGAACCAGGTTAGCTTGTGCCAGTCCTTTTATACCCTCTCTCCCATTTGTACCTTTTATAGTTTCACCATCTGGCTTGTTCTGCTTGGGGTGGTTGTAGTGTTTTGGTTCATTGTTGTATGTGTACACACACAAGCAAGTGCATATATGTATTGGAAAAATGTTGAAATTGTGGTTTTAAACAATGCAGCAATGTGACACTTCAGCATTTGCATTCATTAGCTATAATCAGGACATTAACATCATGTTTGCTGTCACCTGGACTCTGGGAACATGTTAAGAAAAGATTAAGGCCTCTCACAATCTCATCACAAGTTCTGTCTGCCTAAATGCTGTTTGGGTTTGTCACAAAACGATGCTTTCTGCCATCTCACAAAAGACCTTGGTGAAGGTAGCAGTAATACTGAATTGATGTGTTCACATAAGCAGACACTGGGACACAATGATGTCTAGAAAACTTTTCAAAACAAATATTCTAATTGGCATGAGGGCCAGTGCCGTTGAATCCCATGAGGCTAGATAGAAGTAAAAATTCACCTTCTCTCACTAGGTAAGGCTGCATTAAATGGCACGAAAACTAAGGGGGTATGTGAGGGCTTTCTTCGAAAGAGAGACAATGGCACAAAGAAAAGCACAGAATAATGCTATCAAGCTGGAATTATGCCATCTTCCAATTATCTCAAATGTACCAAGAGAGGTCTGGACACATTTCAAATCAAGTTGTAAAAATCTACTCAAATCTAACCATAATTGGCAGTAGGTAGCGACCCACTTATCCAAAATAAGTGAACAATAATTAAAAATTGAATATGATCTAGCACAACTACATTTAAACCAAGCTAAGTGAATTATAGTTGCCGTAGGCCTATCCGTGTCACATACGATGCGGTCTCACCATAGCGACCTCTTCTTAGATGATTTATTACTGCTTTTTGGAAGTAGATTGTGATATTCTACTGGGTCCAGAAGACTTCCACTGTCAGTCCTGCTTGCAACCTTGTGTCTGATGACAGCTGTCCATTAATGGTCATGTTATCCTCCTATCATCTAACAACCAGATGGAAAAATTTAACGGATATCAATGTAATACTTAGCAGAGATGAACTTACAAAGATATTCTTTCCTCTTTAATGAAACATTCTTACTTTTTCACCATGTAGCAGTATTCAGGCACTTTCTAGGGTGTCTGATGATTTTACGCCAAATCACATTAATATTTATCTGTTCATCTCTACTTAAACCCTGAATGCTTAGTTGTAAAAAAGTGAAATTTCTAAAGACCAAGATGTTGTTGTTCTGTAATTTAAATGAAAGGAGCAGAAAAATATCTGAAAAGTGTTGATTACATTAGCATTCATAGCCTTGTATGGCATCTGTCCCTCTAAGATCTTCTGTTTCTTAGCTTCTCTAGGTCTGTGCTGTTTTTCACTTCAAACTACCAAGTTGGCTATGGAGAAATTGAACTCACAAACCCACTTGGGTATAGCTGGTTGACCCATCTGAACCCCCAACTAAGAGATGGTCTGCAGGAAGGCTCTCACGTACCTTCTGCTCCTAAACCCATCCTTTCCTCTCCCCCTCTCCTTATGCCCATTTTTTGCCCGCCCAGTTTGCACAAAGTCGAAACAGAATGTTTGTATGTAAGTTAGGTTTCTGTGTATGCAAGTTGTGGTATTTAGGTTTGGTCTCATTTGAATGCTCTCAGTGTGATTGGTACAGTGGTCTCACTCTTAAAACAGTAGTTCATACAATTACAGAAATACAGTATGTCAAATTAGGGAAATCTTTCCTTGTTGGAAGGCTCTGTCCCCAGTGAGAACAAAAGAAATGCAGCTTCCCTGGCATTGAAATTACAATGAGCTATTAGGCTCAGGATCTGGGTTTCCTTTGTTTTATGGACACATCCTCAGGAAAACCTTCCAATCAATGATTGGGTAATTCAAAGGTAAAACCTAACACATGGTCTGAGATTTAAGGGAAGGTACCCAAGATTGTAGGGAGATTCTCTCTAGTCAGGGCCCAAGCATGTTATTGTCTGGCCAGTATTCTTACCACATGAGACAACCACCAGAGTGTCTCTATGGTATGGGGTGATTACTAGCTTTGCTATGTGATATCAGTGATCAGGCACTATGTTTTAGCACTCTAACCGTGTGTAAGCTTCACTAAGTTGTCTGCAGCCAGGTTGCTCTTGCACTTACTGCTGGGTATATGTATTACTGTGAGTCTTTGAGTGTATTGCTTCATACATGTGGTGTTAGTAATGAACTACTTGTGTTGATCTCTATACTTTGAATGGATTCCAGCTGATCTGTGCTTGCCCGGCAACTAAATTTTGTTCTGATTATTTCCTGGTTGTCTGAAATACTTAGATGCTGTAAGTTCTTAGGTAATGATGCTTCCACACTTCCTGGCTGAGATTGGGTTTTTTAAACTGGCGGTGAGTGACTTTGCGATAATTCAGAGAAAAACGGCCATTCAGTTTCTGAGTTAGCTCAAACAGACAAACTGAGTTCCTAAACTCAGTTGGTCGAACAAGTTGAAAATTGTGCCTTGTAACTTGTGAGTTGGACTTATCAGTTAAACTGAGTCCCTGAGCTGAATTGACTAGACAAGCTGATATTGTGCCAGTTTGTAGCTACCCTGTAGCCTCTGAAATGAGACTGGACTGTTTTCATGTTGTGTTCTTTCTGTTTGCTTAGGACAAACACTTTGCTTAGTATAGATATATAATATATACTGTATATATTATGGCATGCCAAACAGGAAATATTTAATAATCTTTGATGTATATGGAATGAATACTGATTATATATATATAATGAAAATTGATATTTAATCATCTTTGATATATATGGAATGAATCGAAACATAAAAGGAAATGTTTCAGAACACCTCGTTCCTGAAAGACTGGAAGATTCCCACAAATATTCATAGTGCCCCAAAGTTATGATAAAGGAGGTCTTCCATTTGCCCTCCTCCTAGATCTGGACCAGTTTGCTAATCGCAAATCAAGTTTAGTAAACATGGTAGCCTCACAGACCTGTTCCAGAGTAGCGGGTATAGGTGTGCCTGAATCTGGGTATAAGCGTACCTGAATTTGATAGAGATTTCACTGAGGGCAGAATATTTGATATAAGGGCGAAAATGTCCATCATTCTTCTCAATAAAGAAAATCTCAGAGTTTGCAGGAAACTTCAGTGAATGGATCATCCCTAAGACTAATGCACCCTCTTTCATGGTTCAGTGTTCAGGAATGGACTAAAGGTACACCCTTCCTAAAGGGGGTATTCTCCCGGGCAACAGGTCGATGGCTCAGTCCCAGGCACGATGAGGAGGTAAACCGGCAGTTCAAGTTGGGCTGTATACATCCTGGTATAGAAAAAGGGGGCAGTTGTGGCTCAGGGACTCTCCACTGCTGTATCCCCGCAAGTGAGCAAGAAACAGCATCCCCAGCACCCCTTTCTCCAAGCATCCAATTACCCGGTAGACCATGCAGTCATGAGGTTGTGCTGCCTTAACCAAAGGGGTCCTAGAACCAACAGGTCGCATGGTGAGAGCATAACCATAAGCAATCAAGTAATAGGTATTTTTGCCCATCAGTAATAAAAGCAAAAACTGTACCTTATCTTGTTCAGTGGGAATCTGGTCATCATGCTGGTTCACACACAGGGAGCTCTTGCATTAAAAAGCTTCTGCAATGTTCCTGATTCCAGTTATACTTGTCCAGCAAAGCCATGGCTGCAGCAAAAATGGACACTGGAAGACACTGCCAGTCATTGGAAAATGGTGAAGATGTTCAGACAATCTTTCAGCTGCCGTGACAGGTCTTGGATCTGTGCTTCTTGGTGAGTGTGCCAGGCTGCCATCTTTGCTGAATCCATCACAACAGATGAGGTATTCTATAATGATCATACACAGGGAGGTTCCAAGTATAGAGAATCAGATTTAATCGAGATGCAAAATGGAGGTGAAAAACAAGCAGGGTCAGCATGAAGGTCGTCAAGTATCTTCCAAAACAAAGGGGTAATCCAAAACTCGTAGCTCTAGGCAGAGTCAAGGCAGTCGGTATTCAAACAGAACAATCAAATCAGCAACCAAATCCAAACTGTAAGGCAAACAGGAATCAGAAAATAACGGGCACAGATCATACACAGGTGATAACACGCTAAGAAGGTAACCACTCAGTAAGGGTTGAGGACTAAAAGCTAAGTCCATCAGGGGGCACTAAGGAAGGTTGTCATGGTTGGATTAAAAAAACTTTTGAGTTGGAGCAACTGATTTGTGGGGAGGAATGACAAATGCAGAAAATGTTATCACGCATAAGTATAGCCAATATATGACCTGTCAACTTCTTCCAGTAAAAGTGAAGAACTACAACATATTTGCATGTTTGTGAAGTGGTATTTTATTTTAACATTAACAATGTATACCAGTACAAGTAAGGTTGTGCTTACATAAAAGTATATCAGATTCAGATTGCTTTTATTATATTATATTAATACTGTTTTTTATTATGTATTATATGTTGATTTATTATTATTATTATTTTTTTTATTGTATTATGTATTTTACTTTTAATTGCCATTTGCAAGTGTACAAGGAATTGCTTTTGATATATGGTGGTCAAAAAAGAAATAAAATTAAACATTACGCAGCATTTACAAACCTAATTCTAAAAAAGCTTAATCCCAAAACATGTATTGTTATCTCAGGACAAAAAAGAAGACACTTTGTCTGAATTCTGGCTCCACTTTTTGGCAATTTCCTCCATGCATTGATGTACTTGTCTCAAATTTACCTAAAAAGTTTGAGCAAATGCATTGAAGTCACTTGACTGAGTTGGCAATACTGCCCCCACGGCTTTTGCTGGTACTGCAACTCGCATACACAGCAAGCAAGCCGCAAATGATGCATCAAATGAATACTGGATACATAAAGCGGCCATCTTGCATGCACTCAAGCACTGTTGTATAAATTGGTCTAAAGGGCGTATACACGCAATACCTCACAATGATGCACTGAGCTACTGAGCTTAAGTAGGAAACTCAAACAATGCACAGTTGTCAGTATTCCGGCAGTGATGAGCGGGAGAAGGAGAGGCATGTTTGACTGGGTGAAGGTGTCACTGATGATTACAGATGAACGTAGAGTTACTTGTAACTTTCTTTCTCAACAATAATTTAAAAAATAATTTTCACATTACAATGTGTTTCAATAATGTTTTTTCGTTCATTATGTTGCCGTGTTCACTAGGTAAGTTTCATTATTTATGCAGCCATTTATTCATACTTCTCCATTATGTCTTCAGCTGGTTTCAGCATCAAAGTCTTACTTGTAGTTTCTGTGGATTTTAAATTTGATTTGCATCATGTATGGAAAGTTCCACCTTCTACTTTCAGCAAAAATCACCATGGGTTTCAGTCTTTGAGTTCCCACTGCCTCAGTTGCAACTTTTTCTGAGTTATGCACTGAGGGACAGTACGCTTCACCTGACAGGAAAATTTCACGTCAAGGCACATCGTTGAAAACGCTTAGTGGCTGACAGTGGAATCAGGCCCTTGGCTGGCCTAATATGAACCCTGTGTGACCCTAAAGCCTGGAGACAAGAGACATCTGAGAGTGAAGATAAGCATTGATATTATCAGAACAACCCTAAATTGAATAGATTATTGTAACCAGGTTCTGAAATAATTCTTTAATGTGAATAAAATGGCGTCAGATTTAATCCCAAATTTGAGTATTTCTTTAGATGCACATGGAAAGATTTACATACATTCATGTCTTTGATTGTCCAGTTTGATTCAGTCGTTGTGCCAGTGGGTGGCTTCCTTACACCATCTAATCCAGTATTTGGTAGAAGCATGTTCGGTCAGAATTGTTATGAAATATTTAGTTTTTTGCTCCAGCTTTGGGATATTTTTCCCTATTTTTATAATCTCCCTAGTCTTTTCAGATTTTTACAAAGCTTTCCTTTGCTCTACAAAGATAATTTTATGGCCTTTTTGCTACAGAAACCTTGAGAATATTCATAGCACTTGGATTAAACTGTATCCATTATCTGCATTTAAAATACATCCCACCAATCCAGCTGTATGTCTATTTTCACCGATATTGGATTTGCATACTGATTTTCCAAACCTGATGAAAATCTCTAGTTTAGTCAGCAGTGATTTGGCATATAGGGAAAGTGATTTTACACCCAGCACTTACAGTATAAGGAGGTTGGTATTTTGTATGCTTTAGAAGAGAAAATAGTATGCTCTTTGATTTGAGAAGGCAGTGAATGCATTTCCTACTGTAACAGCACACCTCTGAAAAGCAAGATTTTTTTTTTGCATATGACATTGGTGCTGTACAACTGTTTGCGATAAAAACATCTGTTTGGCTCATTCCGGATGAGATGGAAAATAGAACCATGACACAAGAATAAAAAAAGGAACAGGGGCTTCATCTGGGCATGATTCTGAAGATGGATTAAAAACATGGAAAAAAACGAACAAAAAGCAGATGAGTATATCCAGCATTTGTAAGTGCTAAGGCTTTATTGTGAAGAACTGATTTTTAGATTGTGTTGCTAATGCTTAAAAAACACACAGAGTAGATTTCCAGTGAGTTATAGCTAAGCTGTAGCATTCTTTAGGGGCAGATGGTGGAAGAACAGTAAGAGAATGATTATAGAAAGGAACTGGAGGACAAATTCCCCACCTGTTTCCCTGCAGCTACATCGTGTTTATGTTTTGCAAGCAAAATTTTATTCTTTCAACATAGTAGCACTCTTTACTTCACAGATTGTTGTGCGTTGCAATTTTAAATTCATCTGCCCCTTAGTAACATAGCATTGTGACTGATTTCCTTTTTTTTTTTTTGGTATCCGATGAAGGTGGTGTTTTTCTTTATTGCCTGGTGGGCGAAATTCAGTGGAGGAGATGCCGTGCAAATTCAATGCTTGTGTTTGCGCTGGGCTGATATCTTTATGATTACGTCTCATGGTCAAATGCTACTCATTTTATGCAAGTTTTCAAGTAAATACTGTGACACTCCTGGAAAGCATTGTATAAAGTGCTGCGAAGGTAAAGATCACTGCAAAACAATTCCAAAAAAAAAAATTAACTCTTTCCTCGTCTATCTATTCCATCTAAGAGGCTGCTCCATCTATTATAAATAACTTAGTATTTGATTAACTCATCACTAAGTATTGGTTATGTACCAAAATCACTAAAAATAGCTGTTGTCAAGCCTGCTCTCAAGAAACCTAAACTTGATCCCGGTGACTTAACAAATTATAGGCCTATCTCAAACCTTCCCTTCTTCTCTAAAATCTTAGAGAAAATAGT
>JAACJT020023412.1:11024-22904 GCA_009936485.2 Gymnarchus niloticus | reverse complement strand
GTCATGTCTTTGAGGCCCTTCCGGTGGCTGTGTAGAGCAGGGGTCATGTCTTTGAGGCCCTTCCGGTGGCTGTGTAGAGCAGGGGTCATGTCTTTGAGGCCCTTCCGGTGGCTGTGTAGGGCAGGGGTCATGCCTGTGAAGCAGGGGCCCCTCTCAGTAAGTCTGCTAATGCAGATTAAGAGGAGCTCCAGAAGGTTCATCAAGACTGGAATGTCAGAAATGCATAGAGCTCTGAAAAGGCCAGGTTCTGTGAAAACTGCCTGTACCAAAGCTAGCGTTTGGTAGGTTTCCACTCTTTCTCAAGAGGGTTCTCTTTACACCAATGCACTTGATAAATGAATGAGGCAAAAAGAATAAAGCTCTCCACAACAGATCATACGTAAAGACTTCACAACTGTATTTGTAGGGCTCTCAATTTTTGGCACAGAGGGATGCCTGGGGATCCAGACCAGAGATGGACCCCTTCCAGAGCCACATTCTGACCAACACATTCACTTCGCAAGATGGACACCGGCACTCCCAGGGTGTGCACCTGTAACTGGACCTGCAGTCCAAAAGCATTGTTTCTCAGTACGATTGATGCTGCTCTTACTGTCTCTTTCACAGCTTTACATGAAAAGAATATCTGTCCAGCAGTGCATTCTGGGAATACGGGTGGAGTCCTTGAAGAAACAGCAGGGATCTTTGTGAATGAATCCTAAAGAGTTTTATGTGTTATAGAGAACATCACAAGCATCATAAAACAAAGGAGTTACCAAACATCCCTAAAAAGTGAGCCATTACCATATCAACACCCAAGGGCAAATTTCAGACCAAGAGAACCAAATCTGATGCTGATTTAGACCAGAGGGTACACAGAAAGTCTTTTTCCTCAGAGAGTCTGAAGAGCAGGGCTTGGTCGTAAACCTTGCAGTAGGATGGCTCATTGATGTGGTATTTAGGTGTGGCTTAGCCTAAGGGCAGAGGCAAAAAAGCTGGGAAGATACTTTGGGTGACTTGGACATAGCATTGATAAGGTAGGACAGGCCAGACAATAGAGGAAGCCTCAGAAACATCCCTGGTGGTCTCACACTCACCATGAAGTGTGAGGGCAACTGAGAATGAGGGCTAATCCACACATCCTGGCTGCAGACCCAAGACAGGGGGATCCAGACAAGTGGGGGAGTAGCTGATGTGTGGCTCCTTGATCCACAGAAGGGGGGCACCATTCTTGGCCTCCTGGTTCTTTGCTGAGCTGCGCGCTTTGAAGCGTACCAGCAGAACGGTGATGAATAGTAGGCCGAAGATAGGGAACGGGTAGAAGAAGACAAAGTAGAAGAGGGAGTCATTGGAGCAGACGACAGACATGAGAGTGGAGGCTGTGGAGGCAGGAGGCAGAGGGGAGGGAGAGAAGTCAGGAGGGCAACTTGAGCTGCAGGTGGGACACGACACTTCTCAGGTAAAACTCATGTACAACAACATAAAATTGTAGCTAGGCTGTAAAAGAGTGCATCAGGTCCAATTGCTCACCTATAATCGAATAGCAATTATTGTAATAAACTTGTGTCCTCGCGCAACAGAATTTATATTGATGGACTTCTTGGAATCAGAGAGATGAGAGACACTGAAGTGACTGAGAGGAGCAGTACAATTTACTCGTCATATCTAAGGATGCAGAATCAATGAGAGCTCTGTCATTAAGGCACACCCAAGCTAAGTGAGAGACAGAGTTATCCTTAAGTGTGCACGGCCAAAGTTAGCCTTAGGAGCTTTACTCCAGCTGCCAGTGAAACATGGCTTCACCTTGTTGAAGGGGGTGAAGTTTGAGCCTACCTTGGGGTAGCACAGTCACCACAGTGACACCAGAGCGGCTGGTGGTGAGGCGGTACCAGGCTCCACGAGGGTTCTGCAGCCATTCTTCCACCAGGCATGAGTAGTTTCCTTCATCATTGGGCTGCGCCTGCTGGATGGTCAGGCTGTAGAGCTCGGAGGTCGGCCTCTCAAACCGCAAGCGCGAATCGGGCCCAGGTACATCGGCCGGGCTACAGTTAGCATTTCCGAAAACAGCATCGTGGCCGATGGAGAAGACGCAGTCCTCGGCCGAACCCTCGTGCGTGGCACGAGACACATACCAGGACAGAGAGAAGCGAGAGTCCCGGCTGGACTGTGAGGGGATACTACAGGCCAGCTGGATCAAACCTGTCACCTCAACAGCCACATTGGAATCGGCCTCCACCACCTGCAAGCGGACCTCTGGGGTGTGGGAGGGACAGAGAGAGGCTGCCATAAGTTCCAGTCCATGGCTGCATCAATCACCGTTTATTAAGAAACATTTTCACACATTAAAACTTTTTCCAGGGGGATGGGCAAATAAAATCAAAAAAACAAAAAAATGACCTCTACTGAACCTCTACTGTGAGACTATATCTGATTTCTTTTTGAAGAATTTAGTAGCAATCTCATATTATTGTTTGTGAAGAGATTCAAAGGAACATTGACAACTTACACTTTCATGCCTGTTTTGATACTATTCATGTATCTTCTAGGACAAGGAGATGTAGGATTGGGGAGGGGAGCATTTTGACTATGACGACTATAATTGTACTAGTTTTTCGAAGCAACTGTTTATTTTTTACTAATTTACAAAACTTCATATGATTCTAGCCCTTATCCTTAACCATAACCATCCTGACATCATTTGTAACTTAAACACACAACAACATTTGGAGCATCCCTAATCCTAGTTCATTTGGAGCCCCCACCCCCAATCACCAATCCTTGTTCCTTTGGAACCCCCCCGCCCCACAATCCCCAACCCCAGTTCATTTGTGACTCCCCCATAATCCCAATCCCAAATTATTTGAGACCCTCCACAATCTCCAACCTAGATCATTTGGGTCCCCCCACAATACCCATCCCTAGTTCCTTTGCTTTCTCCATACCCAAATAAACACGTCAGTCTCACCAGCACCTTCTAAAAACAAGCAATTTATCACTTCAGTCAAAAGCACTGGAGACCCATTAGGCAGTGAGAGAGACATCCACATATCTGCTATAGAGAACAGTGCTTGATGGATGACCCAGGCTATCCGATACTCCACAGAGCAAGGAGTTTTACAATATGAAAGCTTTGATCATGCCACCTCAGATCACCCTGGTGCAGGCCTTTGACCACTGCATTTCCCTGGCAGGGCTGCATTTTCAAGCAACACTAGAAGTAGTCCGCATATATTTGGGATGGGGGTGTTTGCCTTTGCACTTGACATGGCATCACAATCCTTAGCAAGGAAAGACTCTCAGAAAAATATGTGGTAAAAAATCCAAGTGTTTATTTTTATATCTTTAATTAAATGTATGCAGGTGTTGGTTAAACATCATACATGGTGTACAAGTGGCTTTCATCAGTGTTCAGGTACAGAGGAGTTAGTCAATGCTGATGGTGTTCCCCCAGTACAATCCCTGTGGACTGTGAGCAGTCTGGCATGTGATGCAAGACTGGAACACAAAAGAATGCTCCTCTCCATCCATTCTGTAGTCACTCAGGCACAGTTCAAGGTCAGCACTGGAATGGGTCAAAGCCCCCATGAGACATGGTACTGAAGGCCCAATCTTGGACAATCCCACTCCATCCGTAGAGCCCTACATCACTGGAATGCCTCAGGAGAACTGGTGAGTGGCTTCATGAATGATGGTTAGCAATGATGGTTGCTTTAGTTTAATGGTTACAGGTTAATGGACAGGGCTTTCATATCTCTAAACAGTTATTCTGGTAATGATATAGATGAACATTCACTCTATTGGGGTTGCTGTAGAGGCCCTGAGGTTGTTAAAAAGTCCAGTCATTCTCTGAACACACATGGCTCAACTTGACAACTCTAAAATCCACCTATAATAGGTAAACCTGACAAAATGATGACACCTGGCTGGCTGAAAATCCCCAGGTAAACCTGATAAAATGATACATGTGGCTGGCTGAAAATCCCCAGGCATGTGTCTTTACTTCCTGCTCATCACCTTTTTCATACTACTAGAAACTTCCCTCAATTCCATAAAGTATACTTTCCATATCCAAGCTACACCCCTGTCCACTTGGGCCTCCTGGCTCCACCTGCGCACAAACACCTGCGCATGCTCCGTCCCCGCCCCACTCTACCTGGTGGCTTCACCAACACCTCGGTGAAGCCGGAGACCTCGCGGCCCAGTCGGTACCAGGCGCCACTTGGGTCAGACAGCCACTCTTCCACCACACAGAAGTAGTGGCCAGAATCGGCGACCTCAGCATGGTGCAGCGTGAGGCGGTGCAGCTGCCTGGAGAGACGCTCAGCCTGCACGCGGTTCTGCAGCCGCTCCTCGTCTGCGAAGGCGCCGTACTCCAGCGCCGCATCCTGATCCATCTTCAGCAGGAGTTCTGCCTGTGCCTCTCCAGTACCGGAGGTTCCACTCCGAAGGGCGTACCACAGCACTGTGTGTCGTGCCTCTGGACTGGTCTGGGCCAGAACTGAGCAGTTGATGCGAACACGGCCATCCTCCACAAGCACCACACTCTGATTGGTCTGCTGGATGGAGAGTTTGCTCACTGCAGAAGGGAGAGAAGGTGAATGTTTAGCAGGGGATACAGAAAAGTCAGAGGGAAGGACAAACAAGACGTTACTGAGGTTTCAGTTTGTCCACTGAAAACTTAAAGATCCAGGCAGTTCAGGAGCTGAAATTAACTAGGCTACCACACAATTAATAATATACATCTAAAGCAGTCTAATGATCCTGCTAATAAACAATAGTCTACCAAAACTGAATAACCCAATTCAGCCCTATACTTTAGCAATTAACTGGTGAGGCGAAGGCTGACTCTCTGAAATGAGCGAAATTCATCCCAGAGGTCCTGTCAATCATCCCCATAGCAATTATATTCATTCAGTGAAGAATTACTTTCATTATTAGAAATATACTGTAATATTGTCTGTAATGAGACTGCCACTACGAATTACCGTCTGGTTTCTACTCGAAATCTTGACTAGATTTCTGAAACCTGTTTATGCAAATACATTTGCTTGGTCATATTAATGCATGGTGTTTCTTGTCCTTTCAAGCAAAGTGCAGTTTCATCCACCTTCCATATCATTCCAAACATATAGAAAGAATGGGCTTTTAGCATCCCTGTTACCCATGAGTGACTGCCCCCCCCCCCCCATGCAGTACTATCTATCAGGAAGGCAATGCAGTTAATCACTGTCAGAATCCTGGCTGGCTCCATTTGGTAGAAATCAGCTACACAATTAAACCCTGTCTATCATTTAAAATCCCCCCAAATTAACCACCAGTAATTAGTGATTAAAGACTGTGCACCTTTCATGACAGGAACCAATCAAATGTTATTTCAGTCTTTCCCAGAAAAGCCCGATCTTTGAGAGTTGAGGGATGCTTGAGGGCTGCTGTGTGGCTCCATGGAGTAGAACTCTCTGCCCGTGTCTGGAAGGTCACTGGTTCAACCGGCAGGGTGGTCACATCACTGTTGGACCCTTGAACAAGGTCCTCAACCCATAAATGCTAGTTGACCCTGAGCTCTGACCCCACAGCTTGTTGTCATGTGAGTGAGGTGGGATATGAGGAAATGACCCAATTTCCTCAAAAGGATGAATAAAAAGTGACTACTGTATGACAGGCCAACTTTTGGGTCAGGTAGGCTTAGTGTACTGCTGCCTTCTGCTTCTGGGGTTACACCACACTAAGGGTAAGGCTGGTGTTACCTTACACAATTTTTACCCCAATTTTAGCTCAGATTCACAATTGGACCGAGTCTGCATCAGTTGGTCCTAGCCTGTTGATTTTGAGACAGTTGGAGCTGTAAGTTGGTGCAGACAATTGAGTAGCAAATTATGGACAGACTCTAGTCTCCAGCCTTCCAACTGTGGTTCAGACAAGTCGTAGCATTTCAAACATCTTTGAACTTCATGACTGGATTCGGGAGCAAATTGGCTACAGTCGTATAGTGTGTGATCCCAAATGGATAAAAAAAATCTGCACAGATCAGTCGTTAAGTGCAAAGCACCCAGTCTTTTCATAATCTTATAAAATTTGAAAAGTCATGCAGCGGAGAAGCACCCTAAATGGTTGATAATGCTGCACAGGTAAGATGCCTTTCTTTACTGATTCTGTGGCAGAGTAAACATACACAATAGCATTTTTACTTCCAAATGCACAACTTGTCTCATTAAAAATTGTCAATAAATGTAATCAATCAATTTATATTTCAAGTGTTTGATTTAACACACAAAAGTGTTGTAATAAATTGCGTTTATCCAATATTTGTATTATTTGATATTATTTTGCATAAGACAATTCATAAACTTTTATTCATTTATTCATCATTTAAAAATTAAACTCAGGCTGGTGTTGAAAATGATGCCATTTTGTATGGAGTCTTCTATCAGAAAACATCCTAAATGTCTGACTTTGAACAGCAAACCCTTTCATCATGTGGTAAAGCCTAAAGCTTGGTAAGAAAATGGAGCTACACCCTTTCACACAGGAATATTTGACTGGCCTTTTTTCCCCCCACTGCCGATAATTTCATCCACAGCGACTCATACAATGTAAACCTTTCTTAAACTTTATCCCAGCAGTGTTCAACTAGTGGGATGTGACGGCACTACGGGGGGTATGCCAAGTTCCTGGCATTAATGCAAACGTCAAGTCTCACGATTTTAAGCAGCTGACGCATGGTTTTGCATGCGCTCAAGATGACAGTTCAAGATAGTGCATGAGGAGAAGCATTATCTGCAAAATTACAGCTGTGATTATTTTTCAGCATCTTGTTTTCCCAGTGCATTTATGGCTTGGACTAAATCCAAATATAAAAAAAATTGTGTGCAGGTCCATATTTGGATGTGTGCTCAGCATCAGCTTCATAAACTGGAGAAGCTGACTGACAGCATTGTGATTAAGACTCTTCTGACAGACCATCCATTTACAGAGGCCCGGCATAAAGGAAGAGGTTCTTCCCTATTCGCCTGCACATGTCAAACATCACTGGAAAGACAGGAAAAACCAGAATCTCCCTTCATGAACAGTATGAACATTGTTCTATAAACCAGTCACTTTACTGGGAGGGAGAGGGATCAATCCAGGATGAAATGACTGGGTGCTGGGAGGAGTCCACCAAATCTGAGAGTGGATTCACACAAATGATTTACCAAAGGAAGGAGTCCATGACTGTGAGGTGGGTTCTTTAGCATGCTTCTTAAGCTCCTCCTCACAAATGTGAAAACACTGAAGCGGGACAGAGTGCTCCATTGAAACATCCAAAAGAGTTCAAGTAAACCTAACTGGCTTTTAAAAGTGAGCATTCGGGCATATGTACATATATACAGTAAATAAATACTGTACATCCAACCTGGAATGCTTATCAGATGATAAACCCCATACATCATACCAGAGCAAAACCATACAATGCTTTAAAATCCTTAGAGCATAGGCTTCACTGAGGGTAAGAAAATAAGTTCCTTTCCACTGCAGTCCTCAGAGAGATTCACATTGCATGGGTCTGTCTGATATACAGGTTAAGGAAGTCATAATGATAAATCTTTAAATCACTAAAAGCATTATATCTAAAATACCTCCCCAGAAAGCCATATAATATCCCTGCTAAGAGCATGAATGACCTCTTATAGCTCTGGTTTAAGCGTATGCGTATTACATATACTCTCCCTTCTGAGAGCGGTGAAAGCACCAATTAAATGAAATTGGAAAATTACATGATACAAAAATGGCACTGTATGCAGAAACCCCACTCAGAGACAGTGTATAATACTGTAATCATGACAGTGCCCTCTGTACCGCGTGTAGGTATGCGTGTATATGTGTTTATACTCATCATTTTCAATAGAAATTCACTGAGAAAATGCTGACTGCTCCACTCCTGTCTCTAGGCAAAGTAATAATAAAGAAATAGAAAGTCCCAGGCCAAAGATATTGCCTTAACCTTCATTAGTGCGGGATGCTGGGAGGCCCAATAAGATATGAGATCCTGTCAGAAAGACAGGGACTCTGCAGACCTGTGGAATTCTGGAAGTGCTTTGAACTTATAATATTCCTTAGGGCAGCATGCCATCTAATACCTGCATGGAAGGCAGCTATTGCTTATCTCCTCAGATGAGCAAGGCACTAATACTCCCTACAGAAACCAATTATACTGCAACTTACAATGCCTGGAGACGACGACAGCATTGCACCTAAAACACTCAAAAGCTATGCACAGGGAAAGCAGAAGTCCTTGCCGAACAGTTCTATTCTGGAAACTTGCTGTTCTAAAGCAAAACTGTGTGGAAATTCTACCTTGATGTTCCACAAAATGGAGAAAAATAGGGGGAAAACAGTTGATTTCAGACAAATATGAAATAAGGAGGTAAATCCAGGATGAAATCCACATCTTAGGCAGCTGTTGTTGACTGTTCTTCACTGCATCAGTATATCTTGATCCAAGAAAGTAAACCATGGCATACAAAGGATATAATTAATGAATGAGTTTGGACTTCATCCACGTTTTTCTGCGCAGCAAGTGCCGACACCCAGACTGTCTACCACCATCGTCGCTGCTGCCAATATCCAGTGTGCCCAGCGTAGATGCCAGTGTCACTAAATAACTGAAGTACTGGTCACCGGATCTGAACATTGCTGATGCCATCTGGTAAGTGTCATTTTTGTTCATTCTGAGTAAACATCTCGCAGAAGGTGATATCCAGCTTTCACTAGCGAGGTCCTGGATATGTCAGACCCAGTGACAGGCACAATAACTTTTTCAGATATAGGAACAACAAAAGGATGCGACTTTAACATGCACACCACATGACCCATGGCACTGTGTGGGTGTAACTGTTAAATCTACAAATACAACCATGAAGCAGATGAGGCCAGTATTAATTTCAGAATGAGGAAGCTTATGGCTCCTGATGTTTCTACAAACTCCGGCAATGTAAGGATTAGAGTTCATCACTGTACAAAGGAGAAAAATGACACTCTGCCTTCCTGCCAGTGGCTTTCTGTGTGTAGACGCTCGAGCATGTGACCTTGTAAACGTGCGTCTGAATGTCATCCTTATATAACAGATAGATGCAAAGGTAGATCTGCAACCACTGGAGGGCACTGGTGCAATCCCTTCTGCAGTTGGGTTTCCTCACTAATCACTGCTGCAGAAACGGCTGGGTGCGGATGAGGGATCTGATTGGAAAGATGCTGGAGATAGCAGGTACGAGTGTCTGACTCACACAGCATCTGACATGTAAACACAGAGAGAACAGCTCTAATTCCACCATGGAGCTGGCTGCAGACGCAGATACTCATGCATGTAAAACAACATTCTGATAACGCATACAAACACGTGGACAGAAATAACCACACCAAAGAGACACACAGAAAGTCTCACTACATATATACATGGATTTATACAAAAACAATAGTATATATAAACCAAGGCATACCTCTAGATAGTAATGGGACAAATGAGGCTTCAAAACCCGTAGTGGGTGAGAGTATGGGGAACTACTAATTAGTGCTGGTGATGGGCAGAATTGATTGGTTAGTTCAGGATACTCCCATCCAGCACGAGTTCTGAAGACTCATTCAACTCCAACATTGATTGGTTAGTTCTGGATACTCCCACCCACCACAGGTGTTGAAGTCTCATTTCACACACAGGTTCAGCCACCCCAGCAGACAGCAGCCAGACTCACCGGGTTTGAGCACATTGATTCCTAAGAGGTTGGAGTTACGCTCAGTCACCATGCTCCAGGTGTGGTTGTAGTTTGTCCTCCACAACTGGGCAGAGCATTGGTACGTTCCAGCCTCCCCAGGACCAGCACGGCCCACGCTCAGGCGGAAGTTGCTGCTGGTAGCGCCATGGTCCACGGTGATTCTGGTGCCCAGGCCAGGTGCTGCCTCGCCCCACTGGAGGGTGCCGTCACGAGACAACGTCATCAGATCTCGGAACGCGCTATCGGATGATGCCTGGAAACGCCAGGTGACCATGGTCGGCATGCGCGGGTTGCGCTGTGGTTTCACGATACATTGCAGGTCAAAGGAGTCGCTGTACGTCACGCTGGGCGTCCTCGAGGAGGCAAACACAAAGAAGGAAGGTTCTGGAAAAGGAATAGACAGTGCTGAGTTAGTGAGTCAGTGGCCTGCATTTTGATTTATTTCATCTGGAGGGGGAACATAGCCGCTTACTCTACTAGAAAGAAATTGTAGAGCATTTGAAAACATTTTTTTATGACACAAAATGCCATCTGCTGTTGTATTTTTCACCAAAAATGTTTGAATTAAACCTTAACCTGCAATATATGCAATGTGACAAACCAGTACTGACTCTCTCCACAGGACAAATTATTCTTTTGGCTTGCCAGATGCTTGCAGATCTAACCTGCTCTAGGTCTTACAGTTTAGCTGGACTAAAAAAAAAAAAAAAAAATTGGCAAGGGTAAAAGAGGCTTCTCCTCAAACCTGACCCAGTGACATTTTTTGGGCACAGGACTGCCTAGACGGTATTATGATTAAATAATTATGCCGAGCTAAGACTTCAGGGACCAGCAGTCACGTGTGTTGCTTTCTAAACACCACACCGTCATCTGCCCACATACCACCTCTGCAGAGGAATTCTCGTTTCTTACTGCAGTGCGAATCTGCACAGCCATACAGGGCAAAGCTCCCACAGACTGGGGCCCCCCCCACACACACATCCGTCGCTCCCCCAACCTGCCCATCCAGGTAACAGGTAAGAGGATTAGTATGTCATTGTGCCAGTAGGGCGGAACTGCAAGTCTTGGAAAGCTTTATTCCACCCCACCAGGGCTCTCTAGTTTATGAGGTGTAAGCTGTTGTTTTTAATTCACATTAGATCACACTGCAGATATAACTTTGTCCACAAAAAACAACACATGGAAGGAGCTGAAAGATGACACAGGTATCATAGGTGAATCAACACGTGGATTACTATGAGGGGGAGGAAGGAACATTAGAGGTTGAATAAATAGGAGACAACAGCTGCTCTTACAAGACTCCTGTCCTTAGGTGTCCTTGCCTACAGTACCCAGCCGAGCTAATGCCATATACTCTTACCCTTCAATACAGCTTGATATTTCAGAACCCTGCTTCTTCACTCTCTTAAAGTTGACGACTTCAAAAATTAAAAAGCCTAAATGTAGCACTGACTGGTTTCTTTGACTAAGCTCAGGGATGACTCTGCATCACCATGGTATTTCCTGCATGTATTAAACAAGAGCAAATGAAGAATTTTGTTTTAAGACTGTTAACCCCAATCAGATGCCCAGTAGCTGGCATAATGAATATAAAGGCTGTAATGCATCAGGCACCGCAATTGAGACACATGAACTTTACCATGCACTTTCAGGAAGAATTGGCTGTCAAAGAAAGTGTAGAATAATTTTACGGTGGAAGTTACCTGTTAAATAACCTTAAAAATGAGATATACACCTGGCTGTCCCTGGAACAATCTCAATGATACTCTGACTTCCCACTAATTCCAGGTTCCACAATACCAAAGTTTCATGATACTTTTGAGTTCTACATTAATAGAGCTCTTTAAACAGGGATCTCCACATATCCTAAACCTCCTTAAACCATCCAATCTTAGCAAATTAACATATCTATTAATAGCCATCATTGTCAAGATGTACAACAGACATTACAAAGAAATTTAAAGCTATATTGGAAACACATTTGAAAAGGCAACAGCGTGCGCACGCACACACACGCACACACACGCACACACACGCACACACACGCACACACACACGCACACACACGCACACACACGCACACACACACACACACGTAATTCATCCCACCAGAAGCTGAAATCTCAGGACCACACTCCTCTTTTTCAGCTCCTTT
>JAACJT020023411.1:0-22911 GCA_009936485.2 Gymnarchus niloticus | reverse complement strand
GAACTGTTAAGGTTGGCAACGTTGTCTCTCCAAGCACTTGTGTGTACTACCTCAATAAACCTGAAGTATATAACCAGTAACATAGTCTCTGAGTCCTCATATAGAATTTCCACCACAGTGGCTAATCCTGACTTGTGTTTCTGTCAAGATCTTGACCATGGATGAAATCAACAAAATCGGGAAGATCAGCAAGCAGTGGACAGGGCTCCTGCGAGAGGTCTTCACCGATACGGACAACTTCGGTATCCAATTTCCCATGGACCTGGACGTGAGGATGAAAGCGGTGATGATTGGCGCATGCTTCCTCATTGTGAGTCTGGCTCGTCGTTTTTCTCGTTCCCATGCCGTGAACATCTCGCACATGGCTTTTTGTTGATTAGCAAGATGTAGTCATACAGACCTGAGGAATGTGATGAAAGACAGAACTGTTACCTTGCCATGAAAGTCAGTAGGTGACCAGACCACAGGGGTAACTCGCTGTATGCTGACCCTCTTGTAGCATAGTGTGCAATACGCAGTGCCATTATATACATTGATATTATGAAGAACAAAAAGAAACCCTAACAGTGTTTAGCTACCAGCTAATTTCTGTCACTGCTGACAGACTTCAAATTGACGTGTGATGTTTGTCTTCAGGATTTCATGTTCTTTGAGAACACCCAGTAGAAGCCAGCCAGCCTGGACTAAGATCTGCCGTAACGTGTAGCACAGCGCTTGGGATCCTTCACCAAGGGGCATCTATCTCTGTTCCTCTTATAACTCAACTTGGTTTGGAAATGAGGACTTCAGGGTCCAGAAAACAAGGGAATCTCCATTTTAAGGTACATGGCTTACGCTGGCCTTTGGGGGGGGGGGGCGGGCGATCCCCGGTGCCTCCTGCCTGCAGTCAGATTTGGCAGTGGGAAGCAGTGTCCCACTGCAGGTATGAGCAGACAGACTTAAAGGCTTCTAGTTTAACAATGTAGACCTTGAAAGGCAATGACAGTCTTATTGTAGGCTAGGTGTCATCCACATACAGCAGCAGTTTGGGCGTCTGGATGGAGTGAAGACCAAAATGGTGACATCCTTCTTGGGCTTCCAGCTCCTGTTTTTTCCTGTTAGAAAGACCGCATGCTGTTTTGTAGTGCATATCAGGCCATGAACGTACATGGTGACTGACACAGCATGAACCATACGATGATATCTCGCCAGTGTGTTTGAGTTTGAACAGTCTTTTTTCCTAGAATCAGATGCAAGTTAAATAACTACGTGTATCTAAAATTATTTAAAGTTTCTAAAAATAACTACTTATTAATATTTTTGACATTTTAGTAAATATCCTTTTGAATGTCAGTAATGTTCCACCAGGGGGCAGTAGTTCTCTGCATTCTAAATTATGATACCAATGACAACTCTATGTAATGTTACCAACAAAGCTAATAAGTATAAAAAAGTTTACAGTGTGCTTGTATAAGTCCTTTCTGAGAAGTATAAAGTATGACAGCTAATTATTACTTATTCCTGCTTCATAGATGGCTGGAAACTTTGTGAGTTGCATTGTAACTGCCATTGTTTTTATTTACAGGAAATTATAATGTACTCATGTTTGAATACAATGTTTAACATGATGTATGTAGCACTAAGTGACGTGGTTAAAGAGTTGGGATCTCGTTTAATATTACAGATTTTAATACATGATTACTTCTACATCTGTTACCTTTGCAGATTTTGTCTGGTTTTTGAAATGTGCTTGCGATGATTAAAGAAAACATTGAATACAGGAGGAGTATATGTGAATGTTACTGGAACACATTCAGAGGAACCCTGCAATGAAAACATGAGCATTTGACTCATTATTCATTTAAAATGCAACAGTGCGCCAGCATCGTGATGATGGCGAATCAGACCTGTTCCATTAAGTGTGTTGACCTTGGGTTCACCTCCTTCTACATGAGAATCACAGCCAGTGCTGTCATCTGTCCATATCCTTTGATCAGCTGGGGGTCTCTGCCTGTTTGTGGCTTTTAAACTGTTTCCAGAAGTGATGATTTTTCTCTTTCTGTGTTTCTGAACCTGGTTCTCACCTAACAGTTTGTCTTGTCTTTCAGTGAGAGATGTTTACACCACTGCCACAGTCTTTGGTTAAAAAATATAATTTGACTGAAGTGCTTGGAGGAGACCCCAATGGTCCACAGTGCAGTGAGGGTCAGGTCACTTACTCTGACGCCTCTCTTCTCCTAAACGCGTTCGACGGCAGACATAACACTTTCCATGAGGCATCTCCATGTGATGGAGTTCAGAGGAGCTCTCTGGGTCATTCACATGTTGACAGCGTGAGTATCAGTCTGCAGCATGCAGTGCCAATGCTATTGAACAAGCAGGCATCCACGAAAGGTGGCTGCAGCATGTTCATGTTTGATACATGGCATGTGCATATGTGGTAATGACCATTTTGGTCTTAAATGTGTGCAACACTCAGTCGGCTTTCTGTGAAATGGTACTTTGCCTGTGCTTACAGAGAACTAGATTCTCCATAAGAGCTAGTTTTCTGAAGTGGTCTTCCCAAACCAGTTACATTTAGCATGGGTTCATGTAAGAGTGATACCATATGTCTTTGTTCAGGCACTCTCTGGGACAGCTCCACGTTAGAGGTTAGATTATGCCTTTGTTCAGGCACTCTCTGGGACAGCTCCACGTTAGAGGTTAAATTTATTAATGGTCAGGTCTGCTAACAGCTTTTAAATTTTTTCATCACAGCAGGATGAAAAATGGGCTGCTTTCTTCACATGGTGTTTGGTTTTGTGTTCCATGGGAAGGTGGTATTACATTGGGGACTGTCTTTTCGAGAAGTTTCTGTTTGTCAGTTTTGACCTTTGACCTTAGCAGCGGCTATGTTACAGTATATACGTTTTCCCTGGATAATGTACATGTCATGATGACATCACCATTAACCAGCTGTGAATGGGTAAATCAGTTACTGTTCATTGACAACCATAGCACTGTACCAGAATTTAACGTCTTCATATTTTAATTTTGACAAAAGATAAGGCTCTATTATCATTCATTGTAAATAGCAGAAATGTGTTCTATTAACACAGGTGATCAGTTTCTAGAATTTTGTGTTTCTTGAATTAGGACATTTGTCCATTTAACCCTAGTCTCCGAGGAGCGTAGTGCTAAAAATTTGGATAGTGATTCATTCCATTTCGTTAGAACTCCCCTTGTTGGGAAATCACAGATGTTAGGGAAAATGTATCTGCAGGCATCCAGTCTCCCGAGTGCACCAACCCACGGCCTTAATACGGCCCTTTAAGTTCTGACAGCCATTGTGGATCCGTTCATCAGAAAATTAATGATGTTTGAGCTGTGCTTGTGGGTATTTGTTCTGAAGAACCTCCAGGAGGGTTTGGCTGTGGACTGTGCTAGGCTTTGACATTGCAGCTTTTCACACGGACACCAGATGCATTAACATCATCTCTCCTCTAGCCTGAGCAGATGTGGCTGGAGCTCGGGGTCCTGTGAAGGCTTTATTTATAATATTTCTGCATTTCATGCCGGGGTGTCCTCACTGTGTAAATCGAACTTGACTGATGAGTTCAGCTGGAAAGACGAAGAGCAGTATGGGTGCGGGATTCACCCACATAGCTGGAGCTTTAGCTGCTGTAGGCTGTAAGTTCATGGCCTTGGAGACTGTCACCAATGGACCATGATCTTAAGTGTGCAGCTTTACACCCCTGGAGTATAAGGGCTGCTTAACCTGGAATGTTTTGATGAAGCATCCCTTTGGGCGTGCTTGAGGAGAGTGTTAAAAACGTGAAACCGTCGGCAGTTGGGAAAGGCGTGAGCACAGAGACAGCCTGACAGGCCAACGGTGGTGTTTGTAAGGAACAATGATATATGAAGTGATCTATAATCCCCCACCCATTTGGAATTTCCGGTGTTTACGTTAAAGCCTCACTATGCAAAATGGAGACCTCGCAAACATCTGTGCAAATGACGTTAAGAAAACCCTCACACAACATGGAGGCAGATCATGAAGTTGAGAAGAGATGCGCTCCTCAGTGACTCTGATAATCCTCCAGGAGTGAAAGCCTAACATCATGGGGTGGAGGCTTCGTTTTCCTTTTCTGTCTTCTTTCGCGTCTTTCTGCACCAGACATCCCACTATTACAAAGCATGTAATTGGCTGCTATTGTCTTGCTTGCAATGCACATCTGTCACAGGAGCCCCAGATATGGCTGTTATGAGGGTGAGCGTATAAAAATAGGCTCTTTTAGCGGCCTGTGATTTCAGACTTTGCCCGCCTGAATGGTGACATGCGGTGTTACACCGACAGAAGATCATTTATGATTTTCATCTTGTGTCAGCTGGGGAGTCACCCAAAAGCTTTCAGAAAGTCTGATAAAGCCCCGCCTTAAGCTCCGAGTTGTCAGTGTCCTGGAACTGTCAGCCTGAATCCCTGTGAAGAAGGCAGATATATAAGAGCAGGATTTCATTTAGATTCAGAACTGCTTTCCCGATCAACAGAAGCAGAGCAGAGTTTGTGCTGTGTGAATGAAATTCCAGGAATTAAAATTTCCACCGTTGAGAAAGAGAACCGGAGTTTAGAGTATCAGAGGGATCGGACTAGCTGCCGAGAAGTGGTCCTTTAGTCTGCAGGACTCTCAGCACAAGACGTTGGGGGTGGGGTTAAAAGGGGGTGGAGTTTAAAAGAGGTGAATTATCAAGGGAAAATTTTTGAAGAATGTCCTGCATTAGTTCAAGCAAGTAATTAAACTTAAGCTTGATGATTAAAGGAGGCTTAAAAAACTATTTTGGGAAGACTTAACAATTATGGCAATTATAGTGGAGTCAATCAGGGTTAGGAATATGGGAAGTCTTGGAAAAGTGACTCACCATTATAATTGAGAAACCAAATGCTTGTGCAAGCAGAGGCACCACGTTGACAGCTGAACAGTGGAGCTGCAGTGTGGTGTCCGCGTGTCTCGGACCGCCGTCGAAACTCGGACCTCCATGTCCGAGCCGTAGTTTATCACGAAGCTCAACCCCAACCCCGGTGGTGTGTACTGTAGTCAGGTGTCGGAAACAACTCAGACCCTTTTTCTGGAAATTATGACAAATGAATATCGAGAAATACAGAACTGAAAATTTCAGTTTTCAGAGTGAAGATATTCTTAAGATTATGTCTACAAAGTCCTGATTTATGTAAATGAATTACTGTAAGTCTGTACAATGTACAAGGGTCTCTGAAAAGTCTGTTTCACTTTGAAGCGCTTGTCTCTGCTAAAACTCCCGACTCGCTAATCAGGCTAGGCGATCCTGGTCTTGGTGACACCTGCGGGTAACAACTTAACATTCCTACCTCTGCTTCTCCGTTCTGAGCCGAGGGGCCAAGCTCATTGTGCCCGTAAATAACAGAAACTTGTCGGCGTTGTCAAATTCACGAAGCTTAGGTGGAACAGTCCCATGTCTTTACTGCACAGGATTGTGAAAACGGCTGCCATCTCTGAGGTTATTCCAAACCCGCCGGTATCATGTACTACTAAACAGCGAGGTAACGGCATCATAAAACTTGGAACTGTGACGTAAAGTATACAGTAACTTTATTCTTTTGTGTGCTGCTCAGCTGCTGTACTGCTTTGTTTTGGAAAGCAGCTGGTATAAATAAATCAGGTCTGTGTCACTGTCATACTGAAGGAAAAAGTATATAATTGTAAAAGTATTTTCCACAGTTTACGTCGCAATTGCAGAAGCGTGTGTGCTGTCTTGTCGTGGAGATTATAATTGGGGAGCAGACTTCATACGCGCATCCCGCAAGCATGCTTCCCAGACGGGACCTGGGCTACTGAAACAAGAGACATGACGGCTCTTCGCTGTCTGTGACAGTTATTAGACTATGAGACACACCAGGCAAGCAGCCAGGTGCCGTTTCCCACGCGGAAAAAAGCGCAACAAGTTGGGCGTCTACGTCTTTGGCGGACGTATTCAATTCATGCTGGGCTGCTGTAAGGCGCTATATTTTCTTGCCTATATTAGAGTTCCGTGGCAAAGTGTCCCTTTTATGTTTCTCATTGTGCTAAGCTGAAGTCATGAGATTTTTGTTATCTTCAGGGTATAAAGTGGTCTTTAAATATTTAAAGTGACTGTTGTGACTGCGTATTTTGGTTTTCCAGTACTGTAATATTTCGATGTAACATTGGAATAGAAGTTAAAATATATTTGAACAGCTGAATCAGTGTGAGTACCAAAGTGAACTGGAGTCGTGCTGGGAACAACCGATGCCATGGAAACATAGCCAAGGCAATGCAGTGAGACCAATCGAAATGTATTTTGACTTCATTCTGCGGGCCACCATGCACCGACACCATCTGGAGCTCCTAACCGTGGACTGGATTCCATCACCCCCCGAATGCTTCGATCTACAGCAGACCTGCTGACCCTCTAGCCCGCTGAATTAAACACCCGTTTTGCGGCATTGTAACTTCTCCATAAATCGTTTCTTTAATTCGTCATGACTAAACCTTTTTTCTGTTATTGGTTCGGTTCTTCCCAAACCAGAAACATAACCGTAGCCAAACTTTTACCCATAACACGATGTTCCCTGAAATTTTTCATATGGCATATGATTCACAAAGAATAATCGTCCTGTATGGAACACTAAAAGTGTTCTGTGGTCTGATGATTAGTCCGAAACAGATGCAGTGAAGAATGATGAAATGTGTGAATTCTTTGCCTTTCAAACTCAGAATCTGCGGATGCTTATTTTAGGGCATGAAACACGGTCAAAGTTCAAGCTGTTCGTTTTCTTGATTTGTATATTTGAAATAGCGGAGGCATAGTTTTGTCTTAGAAGGGAACAAAACAATTGCTAAAGTACGACAAAAATTGGTAAGTATATTTTCAGTTTTCCCGAAAGCTGTTCGGGACACGTCCCTAGCTGGCATCCCTAACTAAATCTACAGTTTTGTGAACTAATGATGGCGTATAGGAAATATTAATCCCATCAACTTCTAGTTTTCCTGAGGGAAAACCAAGTTTTATAATGATCAATACAAGGCATAAATATGGTGTTGAACCCGTGTATTAATACTATTACTCATGAAGCCGGCAGATCCTAGGGAAACAATAACTGAATTATTATAATACCGCTGCAATGCCTGCAAATATAAATATTAGTAACGATGAATAAATAAAACACTATAATTACAAACTGTACTTCATCAGGCTTTGTAAATATTTAGAGCCCACGTATTATCCAATAAACCTCTATATTCGTAAATAAACATTTAGTGTGAAATTAGGTAATGTGGGACACCCAAACTTTATAGTACATATTATCCACTCTGACAAGACAAAGAAAATGTTATCACTACTAGGACTTAGCACTGCCACAGTCGAATTAACACGATTTCATGGATGTGATGTTACATAAGACCCATAGCAGGCTTCTCTAAATATGTTTCTAATATTTTCTACAAACACAACCGACCCTATTTCTATACCACTGCCGCCAAATCAGTTGAACTTAAAACGGAAACGGGAAAACAGTGCCAATCGCACCACATGATGCTTTGCAAAGGCAGTTCGGGCTAAAAGGTGTAGGAAAGGGTTTGGGTTAAGGGGGCGTTGGGGGGGGGCGCTAGTTTCACGCGTCGGTTGCTCTTCAATCACTCGTCCTCCCTGGAGCAGATGGTTACCGACGGCACGAGCGGCTATGCCACTCTACAGCAGCAATTAATGCGGCACGCCCAGCGTTTGGGATTACAGTATTTATTCGGAGCCCCGAGGCAGCTCGCTGAGAGGCACACTTACAGGAGTCGCTTAAGAAATATACGATAGTAATTTAAACAGAAGCCTTCACAAGAAACTAGCACAGAACTTTTAAAAGTTAGTAATTAGAGTAACTTGGTTATCGCGAGAGGCACTGGCTCCGGGTGTGTGTGTGTGTGTACTGCCATTGAGTAGCTTAGGGTCAGTTAGGGTGGGCTCCTGTGACAAGTGAGAATGGCGATGGAGTTCCTCCAGATTCCCCTGGTCTTGGCTTTTTCACTTGCCTTTTTAACGACTGATGTTCAGTCTTCAGAGCGAAGCGAGGATTTGATTCGACCAGGTAAGGATTAAGGAATGCCTGTTCCGATACCTGGGTGTCCGGAGGAACTTCAGCGGGCTGTCGTCACTGAATATAATATTATAATGATGTTATAGTGGACTAATGAGACTAGGTGTCTATAAAACAATATTACGCGTGCTAGATGTTTCCCTCCGGTTCTTCATGTTTGCGTTTTGAAGTAATATTCGTTACGCTGTAAACCTATAAGAAGAGTATCCCCCCCCCGAGGGGGGGCGGCTGAAAATGTTAAAAGTAACAGCTCCTTTCAGCCGGCGTTTTAAAACTTTTTCAGATCAAGGACTCCTTAGAAGGGAGTAAAAATAGCGGATTCCCTTCGCGTGGGGGGACGATTTATTATTTTTATTTTTTGGAGGGGGTCGAGGTTGTTTGGAGGTCCTCCTGGACGTGTGTCACAGAGTCGGACCCAGTTTGAGAACCGCTGCCTACATATCGACTTCCCAAAGTGAATGAAGTTATTCAGCCGTTTTCCCTGCGTGTCTGAAGGAGTCCTCTGGGAATCAAATAATACATTAGCTGCACTGTAAACCATCACTTTCTTGTTGATGTATCTTGTTAAAACTTAAACGAACACATCTGTAGTCAACCATATCTAATTTCGCTGTCTGTGACAAACTATATAGAATCTAACTACTGGCCAAAGTTTTAGTGCTCCTACGGTGTTTCTCAGTGATCTCCAGGACTGGAGCAAGGTGCTCCGTTGTGCCCCGTGTAAAGCGGCTCTGACTGGGTCTCTGTTACTTTGCCAAGCCCAGCTTGTCGGTGGTTGATCGCAGGCGTCGCTCTGCATGTTTCCAGATGAAGTAAAGGCTCGGGTTTTCGGGGCCTCCACGTCGAGAACTTAATAAACTTCAGATCGTTTCAGAAAAACGTCTCCGCATGAAGTACCTTGTAAAGCCACGCCGCCTTTTAATGATGCCCTTGTTTGCTTATCTTTTAAGAGGACACGTTTATATATACCATTTTCAGAGTATTAAATATTACCCTTTTATTTTAGAACTTAACTTTTATAAAAATGTAACCGATAGATTCGACAAGATGTGATGTCGACTCCGGGTGGGCATTGGCTTGTTCTGGGGTAGAAGTTTATCAAGTTGATGCTTGATTATTGCCAAAACTATTACAATCACGGTCTCCTGATACGTAATAAAGAAAATTTAAAAAAGGTAATGTAAAATAAACTCGTTATTTTGTCCTAGGTGTTTCGCCGAACCTTTACCAAAATGATAACGTCGCCATTGACTTTCGGTAGAGGTCTTAAGGTGTATTTTATTTTTCATTTTGACTCTTAATAGATGTGATGGGTTGAATGCCCTACAGCATCTTTCTTAACTTTCGTGACGCTTAATTTCTGTGGATACCAAAAATGTTTCAGTATTTTGCAGGATTATGAGATCCAGGCCAAAGCTTGCAGATCAACTGCTTAAGATAATTGTGCTTTTCTAATTTCTTTTGAAAGGATATCTGAGGCATCAGACCCCCAACACTAATTTTAGTGCTGAATAAAGTTAGAGTAGTAATGCTACTACGCAAAAGTGTAAGCCGGATCACCTCGATAACCCTCCAGGACTGAAGGTTGACCTGTAGATTGGTGAGACTTGGCTGGCTGCAGAAGACCAGATGGATCATTTTACAATTCATACGTGTGATTGAAGCTGCTCGTGAGTTAATCACACTATCCATCTTCTAACCACTAATTTTAGGTCACTTGAAGCTTTGAGCAGTCCATTGCAGAGTGCCATGCACACACAGTCTTACTCTGTCTACAGGTTAGCTGGAGTGCATATTTTAGGACCACATTAAGCGACCTGGGTACTTGGCGGGACCCTGCGTGACATGGAAAGATTATGCAAGCTCTAACCAAAAGCAAGGTGGGATTCAAACACCCCATAGTGGGGGTGTGAGGTAGCAGTGCTGCCTCATGAGCCACCCGTATTTATAACTCACTTGTTTAAAATCTGTGCTCATAATATATGGTTTTGTATGTGTTTAAAGTATTCTTGGCTAAATGGCAATTTTTTTAAAAAAAAAAAAAGCATTGAGAGGCACTGTTACAGCGAGAGCTGCTTTCAGTATTGGGCTATAATTGTGCTGTGTATTATAGTCCTGGCTTCTTATGCACATCCTTATTTGTTGTCAGTATGATGTACGACCGAGTGGTTTTTTTGTACAACATCTGTAGTTCTTTGCTTGGGTCCCTGATGGCTGTCATTAACATCTTGTTAATTGGTAACATGGTCAAAGTAATAATGGCTTAGTTTAGTTCTACAGACACATCTGAACAGACCATATCAGATTGAAATTCCTAATAGAAATCACTTATTCTATGGTATCTAAAGTATGTTTTCCTGTCTATACAATGATGCTACTTTTGAGTTCAGAAAGTGGACTGGTTTGTCCACATAAATCGTGTCTGCTGTCTTTACTGTGAAAAGAACACAGCTCATTTTCCTTTTGAATGCTTTAATAACCAACATCCTGTTCAGCATACCACAGCTTTGTTCTCCATGTTAATGGAGGGATGGGTTAAATACTCTAATTTGGGGTATATTGGAACAGTGCAAAACTGCTTATTTGCTTAAGGGGGGTTTTACAGTCCACTTAACAGCTGGAGTGTGTCAGTTGGACCTGCTCTGGTGAGCAGCTTGCACCCAGGACGTTCCATTCTATCCACGCAGCCTTTGCTGAAAGGCAAGCCGGCTGATTAGCCTCAGCCTGTAGTTCATCAAACCCCAGGCCGTCTCTGCACACTTATCCTGCATCTACTTTTTAGCCATCCACCCTCCTCGTTTGATGAAACTTTTAATACATGCAGCCACATCTGTAACTGTTCGTCCTCTGTAGTTTTAATCATTTGCCCTGGTGTGGTGGTCTGAAATTCAGCCAGCGAACAATTGTGTGGTGATTAGTCAGCGGGGCCGTGGTGCGCTCAAATGCTACTCTCGCTCTTGCCTGAGAGAATAAGAGGTAGTTTCAGTAAGAGAGCAGAGAATTGTGGGTCAAATACAGCTGCAGAGCAGCATAGCCGTGGATGTCCCTACCTTACACTCGTAATGCCAACATGGTTTCTGCATCTGGATCTGAGACTCCTCATGAGGGTGCGCTGAAAGCTGCGTGTCAGTGTGGGACATCATGCCGGCCCCCCGAATGCAGGACTGAAGCTGCTCCACTGTTTGCCACCTCGTGTGGATGCTGGTATCTGTGTCCCTGAAGCAGGGGTGCTCGTCATGCCCTGGCCATGCTCACCTTTGCCTCTCTTCAGATGGTGGAACTCTGCCTCCCATAAGCCCCTTGACTGGCTGCTAGTCCAGGTCTCCCCACTTCCTATGTTCCTTCCGTATGCCTGGGGTCAACTACTGCCCAGCGTGGCACAGAAGTGTTAAAGGGCCAAATGAAATGAGGCTTTATAGAGTCCACTGACGTGAGAAAGTTACAGATTGAAATGAAAGCCTGATATTTAATGAGAACTTTAATAACTTCAGTTCATCTCAGTTGACAAGATCAGCGCCTCTGGAACTCATCCAGAGGACTCGCATGAACTCACACCCATAACTGAAATAGGTGTGAAATTTGCCGATGAAGATTCCTAGCCCTCCTGCTTGGCCTGACCGGGCCGGGCGGCGGAAAGACGACTCAGATTACTGGCTGTCCAGATGCCAGTGACGTCATCCGGCGCTCTGAGGTCGGATGCTCCACTTCGTGACAGCGTTGGTGTGTTTTACCCATCATGGAAGCTTTAACTGCCACAAGAAAAGACTTTCTATTTTAGCTGCGGGCAGCTGGAATAATGTCTCTGTTTGTGCAGACATCCTCCCCCTAGCCCATGTCCGAGGCCTGAATTAGCTCACAGGCTAAGTGAAACCACATGGGCAAGAAGGCAGGTACAGACAGGGCTGTGTTCGCTCAGGGCTGCCTGCACATCTACTTTCCTAGGTGCCACCGCCGTCCTTCTATGTGGAGAGACGGAGACCGTGTGCTTCTGGGATGGGGCGGAGCTGCCTGTAAACTGAGGGGGGTGTGGGAACAGTGGGTGGCACGTCCCCACAGCACAGACCTCACATTTTCCAGAGCCCCGGCATAGGACTGTCGGGATAAACGTGGTGGCCAACACATCAGGCTGCTTCTGTAAGCTGTGCAGTGGGGTATCTGTCCTGTGGCTCTTGAGGGGGTTTATATGATTTTATTTTGGGTAGATCTTGCTGAAATGGTCTGTAAATAAAGTGAAGCATTGACTGAGTCATTCTAATGTGACTCCTCCCCAAGGACAATGAAATACTAGTAAATACATGAGCCCTTAGCTGTGTAATATTGCTGTTCCTTGCAGAGGGCTGGTCTGTTAGTCATGAGCATTCTTACACTGACACCGTCATCTTCTCGTGTAAATTGCCTATTTAGTTCGTTTTTTCTCCTTGGAGTACCCAGAGCAACTGGTCGTTCCACCCTGAGGAAGGAGTTCAGACGAGCTCTCTGTGTTGGGAACGAGTGTAGCCAGGGAATCACAGCCTTTTTACAACAAAGATGCTCAGCTGCCAGTGCCCAGTTCTGCTGGAGCTGTTTACAGGGAGCCTGTCTGGAGTGTCTCTTCATGTCTGGTCAATGTAAACTCTCCTCTAGACAAGCCCTTTCACTACTCCTTGTCTCTGACAGCCTTTTTTTTTTTTTTTTTTTTTTTTTTAAAGGGCTTGGGGCTAGCCTTGCAGCTGTGGTGTTTACGTAATGCCTTTGACTCTGAAAGCAGCAGCGTTACGAAGATGTAAAATCCAACAGATTCTTTCAAGATAACTTTGCCGTCTGAATGCTCGTCCAGCGGTCTGGGAAGTGCCATCCTTCTCAGGTTTTGAGTGACAGAGTGTCCTCTCTGACTAAATGTGATTTGAGGGTTGAGTGATATAGTGCCCTCCGCTGCTCGTGCCGATGTAATATGCTGTTGTTCTGAGACTGTGGGCAAAAACAAGGTGGCAAGGTAGTGAACTTGGTGCCCGGGGGAGTCTCTCCTCTTCCCTCATGCTGTCTCACCTCCCTCACTCCGCTGCCTCTTCCCTGCCCCTCTGGTTACGTCTTGACTGTGCCCTGCCACTCACCGGTGTGGTGATGGCGCCCACATTAATCATGTTTCTTCCCTTTGAGGAGGACCTCTGGGAAGTCTCCATTTCAGTCTGAAGCGATGCTAACTCCTCAGGGAAGAAGGGTTCAATGTCTTAACTAGCTTTGTGGAGGAGGTTCTAAACAGCGTGATCTTGGCTGTGAGTCATTTGCTGTTTGTTATCCAAATGATGGAAGCCAGTGTTCCTCTGAATTTTGTTGAAATTTCTATAAATTTCCTGCTTATGGTAACTTATAGCAGAAGATGCATCCACCCACAGGATCTTTCAGTACCCCAGAGAACAGTCCAAGGGGCCTGGAATTAGTACATGCACCCAGGCCAATAATGTCATCTTACGGCTAATGTGTAGCCAAGAGCTTTCACATAGGAAAAACTAATGACCTTCATTTTCAATGGTTTTAAGTATAAAAACTATGGCATTTCTTAGACTGCCGCTCGATGCTGCATTTCTGACACTTATTTTAACATTTTACGACACTACAAATGTGTATCTTGGCACCTGCAGGTGATAATGTACAGTAAAAGAGTGACTTGAAAGAGAGATGTCTGAGTTTGACCCTTGTGTAATCTTTACCCCAGCTGTGTACTTCATAATAAAATAAAGCATGCGAGATATGTTCTCTTGCATGGCGAGCAGGTGTTCTTTGTTCCAGATTATGAATGGGTTCTTTAGATTTTTGTGAAAACAGCCCACACACACACACACACACACACACTTACCCACTTGTCTGAAACATGCACTGCCCTAAAACCAGAGGTGGGGCTCACCTGAGGGTGCCAGGCTGTGCCAATCTGGCCTGTGTCTCTCCTCAGGTCCTTGGCTAAGATCCAGCTGGGCCTCCTTATAAAAACATGTATAGCTCAGTAGTGTGTGGATTTTTTATTTTTAAAGTGGAATTTCTTAATGCTTTGTGGGAGAGTGACTGAGGGGAGACCATAATTTGGCATTATGGTCTTTCTGTGTAAATCGAGTGCTGGGAAACTTTTGGAAGTCAGGATCTAAAGCCTGCATATAGGATGTGAGCTGCCCTGCCGTCCTCTCCATATATTTTGTAAGTTTATGACTTCCTGCACTGAGGTGGAAAGTGATGAGTTTTTGTTTCTGTGGTGTGTAGTGTCATATACAACCTAATCTGTCTTGGAGACAGCTCAGGAAGTTCTTGGGAAAAGGCTGAGTCTATATGATGTCATGTGTTTCTGTAAAGCTATGCAGCAGAACGCAGAGCCAGCTTTTCCTGTTGGTTCCCTCTCCTTTCCAAAGGGACACTGCCTCTGGACCAGATATGGACATGTTGGAAATGCAGTGTTTTAATGATGCTGCACTGGCAGGCTTTTTTTTTTTTTGTGTAGGGTGAGCTTTCTAAGGATTGTGACTAACTCGGGCCTTCCTCAAGCTGCCTTCCACACAGTGGTCATGTTCAGACAGCGCTCCATAAATCTGCAATATCTGCACTGTGAGGATAAGGCATGAACGTGGTCCCAGTTATCTGCTCAACTGCAGTGACAACTCTGTTACTTTCTTGGCACGTGGAGTAACATGCGGTACATGGCATGTTTTGTCACTAACCCGCGATCACGGAAGCTCATCTCACTTTTGAAAATGAGAAGCACCATCCCGTTTACCTAAGGTTTCTCTGGGGCTGTTCTGCAAACCTCACGGACTCTGGTTCATTTTCATGTGTTCATGAGGTTCTCGGTGCGGCCCAGCCCATGATAGTGCGAGAAACCCGAGAAGCTGGTGGAATGCGTATGAGCATCTGCTAGACCTGGCTTCTGACTGCCTCACAGGGTGCCCACCTGCCTCTCTGAACGGCCTCAGAGAACATTCTTGGATACAGTAGTTTGGTCATTCTTTCAGAATTCTAATGGTGCGTTTCCACCACATGGAACTGGCTAAACTTGACTCTGCTTACCTTTTTTGCATCTCCATTTGGCAAAACTAAGGATAATACTTGGGACCAGGTACCATTGTTGCCGCGGTTCCGATTGAATCCAGTGGGTACCATGATAGCCACATGAAAATGCTGCAGGCTACTGATTAGTCAGAGAATCAACAGCACTGCATCAACGCATGACAGGGTATACTGGGCAAAGTATTTTAGCAAGCCATATTGAATTCGACTGTGTTGTTTTTAACTTTAACCAATATGGGCACCCAGAAAACCATGCCGTGGTCAACTACTATTACATATTAAATTGGGTATGCTGTGTATGTATGTTTCAGATCTTTCACTATTTGCAAAGTCACCGACGCGGACTATCTGTTTGGGCCTTTGACCGAGTAGACCACCATTTTTCAGCAGTGTTTTGTTTTGCTGCACTCATCCTCTTCTGAAATAAGTTTTCTCCTTGCTCTGACAAATAGCCAAATACCAAGAATCAAATACAGAATCCCTTCCATATCATCCGTTGTTCTTTCCCGTTTGTCACGTTGAAGATGACGTTACAGGAATTGTGTTCAGCGTCTTGACCACCAGCTTTCTGCAATGGAAATGGAACACCAAGCAAGTAGAGTCAAGTCAAGCCAGTACCATGCGGTGAAAATGCGCCATAAGTAACCTAATTAGATGCATGCATTTTTAGACCTGCTCAGGACTCAACATCTTTCAGCTGAGCTTTCAGAATCATGGATGGTAGCACGCTTGTACTGTTCCAACCTCAGAAGTCTTCACGGCTCTCATCTATGCTATGATGGTCTTTTAACGTCGTCATCATCCCTCTTCTGCAGACAGATTGCTCGTCCTCACTGTTGCTACCCAAGAGACGGATGGTTTCCTGCGTTTCATGCAGTCTGCCAATTACTTCAACTACACCGTGAAGGTAGGGGATGGGTTAATGCCGCCTAGCCTAGTGAAGTTCTGAACAATGTAATGATGCTTTAATTGGTCCTTAGTATGAGTATAGATACTTTCATAATGCCATTTGTCCAGTGGCCCTGAGAACCCAACAGTGGTATGATCACTCAGCAGACTGTGGGATTCAGACCTTTGACCTTTGGGTCACAGGCATGGAGTTACCCAAGAAATGGTCCCCTAGATCAGCAGGATTAGGGCTGCAGGTGGCCTAGTCCCCAGCCTCACAAGGGGCCAGTGAGGATTTTGAGGCCCTTGTTGGGACCGACACCTTTCTTCCCCACAGGTACTTGGGATGGGAGAGGAATGGCGGGGGGGCGACGTTGGGGTGGCGGTGGGTGGCGGGCAGAAAGTGCGTTTGCTGAAAGAGGCGCTGGATGGTGTGGCAGAGGAAGAGGACCTTCTGATCCTGGCCGTCGACAGGTAGGATATCAACGGAGGTTTAAGTGAGGAACACAAGTTGTATCCATTAAGCTAGAACCATATTCCTAGACCTGTGCAAAACAAGTCCTCTATTTCATTACATACAGTATCTGAAACCCAGAAAATGCCTCAATTTCCATTGCTGGTGCATATGTGCCTCTCCATCTTGTATACCTGTAATTAAACACACTGAAGCATTTTCTCCATGCAGTCAAGTGTGATGGCTGATACTTAAACAGCAGCATGTCCTCCAGCTGTACCTGTATCCTTCTCCTTCTGTGACCCATTGTTTAGGGTAGAAACGACATTCAGCCTTAGCCTGTTGACCCACTGACCCCACAATAATGTGCCCTTCATTCACACAGCGTTTCTTTTTCAGGTGCTGATGTCTTGGGTATAAAATTTCATCTTCAGTGCTGCCTTCTGCATAGTAAAACTAGGAATGTTTGAATATGAAATTAACTCATAACACACGTATGAAATTCTGATGTAAGCTGCTTTGAATTCAAAAGTAGTTAAACCTTGGTAAAATTGTGTAAATATCTGTTTTCAAGTGTGTGTGCAAAATTGATGGTCTGGGCATTGCCTAATCTTAGTGTTGTTGTTGGTTTGGCTAATCAGACGTAATTTGTGGTTTCCTGATTGAAGCAGTTATTCTAGGCAAATTGCTGGATCCTGGTTCATAATGAGTGAAGATAGTACCTCCCGGGTTAAATGTAAAATATCACGCGATGGTGTTTCACTCTACACATTCCCAGAAGCAGGAGTTCACACGTTTAGCATGAAGTGAACTGTACGCCTGCCTGATCTCCAAATGTTTCCTGACCACCCCCCACCCACCCATGATAAGCTCCGGCCCCTTCCTGTAATATTTGGCCAGCTGTTGCCCTGTTGTTGCTCAGCTACGAGGGACAAATGTAACGGCATGCGGAAGCCAGATGTATATTCTGCACTGAGCCTCTGCTGTAGGGAGCAATGCTTTGACCTCGCCGTCCCCTTGGAAACGGAGGAGTACATTAACAAGGTTTCCGGAACGTTTCGGGCCGCAGGAGGCCAGGTGTGCTGCATGGTCAATGTAACCGCAGTAACATGTTTCTCTTTATGGTGCCTTATCGGTAGGCCTTTTCCTAGCGCCCTGCTGTTTTGTGGCTTGGGGCTATCAGATGCCTGATCTGGCCTGGGTGAACTTAATGCCTGCTCTGTGAATCAGAGAAAGATAAGGTCTGTGGTTTTCTCCCCCCCCAAAGCTATGATGTGATTTTCGCTGGGGGACCCCTGGAGCTCCTGAAGAAGTTCAGACAAACCAGCCACAAAGTGGTGTTCGGCGCCGATGCCCTCATCTGGCCCGATAGGCGGCTTGCGGACAAGTACCCGTCAGTACGCAGTGGGAAACGCTTTCTCAACTCAGGAGGTGGGTGCTACCCCCCCCACAGCAGCAACTTATTTACTTTGACATGGCCATCTGACTTTCCCTCATGAGTGTGAAAGGTCAATCTGGGTTTCCATAGCTACCGGTTCTCTATAACCAGCCCCCAAGTCACATGGCCCACCTTGGGGGGAGGGGGGCGGGACGAGGGCCAGGAAAAGGTCACAGCTGAGATTCCTGCCCATTTTTGAACAGGATTCTCTCAAACCTGCTGCTAATCCCATTTCTCCCAGAAGTGCTTAAAACAGGCTAAGATTATGTGCTCCATCCAGAAAGACGCTGTTTATGCTGCCCGTGCGTTTCACTTTACAGACATGGTTAAGCAGTGGTATTTCCTGTAGCACGGCGCAGATAGTGGTCTATTCATGTCTTGGGAAACACTGAATGCTTCATTCACGGACACTCTGTCTGGCCCAGTGTCATTCCTCTCCTGCCTCGATCACAGCTGGACCGCTGCATTCATCAAATGAGGCCTTCCTTTCAAAATCATACACTTATTATCTCCCTGGCTATTTTTACCTGCTGAATTGCAGCCTTTACTGCGGCCGTCCTCATCGACCTTTGAGTCCAGGCCTGTGTTCTGTCAGCTCCACTGCATTTTGTAGTCTGTCACTGTGAGAGGAGCAATCTGGAGCCCTAGGGCACAGGGGCCTCTTGGCCCAGCCCCATCGTATGTGTGGGAACCACCCTGGCACACGGTGGATCATCATGGTTCTGGGAGTAAAAGTGGATTTAAAAGCTGGATTGGAACCTTATGTCTGAAACCCTCCATATCGCCTTGATTACTGCCCATCATTTCAAATAGGCTTTCCAGCTTATAAAGGACTGGTATAGTTAGATTTTCCCTCCCCCCCCAGTAGTTTTGTGTATTTCGCCAGGGGGAAAAAAGCCCCTGTCAAACACCTCCCTTGGAGTTCCATCCCATCTATCCACCTATTCTGGTGAGGATTATGGGGAGCCAGGAGCCTATCCCAACAGTGCAGGACACAAGGCTGTGGTATACCAATCTATTGCAGGACACACACAGGCAATTTGGAGACTGCAGTTAGCCTAAATGCATACATTTTACCTCTGGGAGGAAACCAATGCAAACAGCAGAGGTGGGATTTGAACCTCTAACCCTGGAGGCATGAGACAACAGTGTAACCCACCATGCTATCCCCAGAAGAGTTAGAGGTTAAAAAGAAAAGCATCTCCATTTTGGGAACTGTTCAGCAAACCCCTGAGGTAATATTCTAAAAAGGTTATCGAATCAGGGGACACTGTGGCTCAGTAGTTTGCACTGTTGCCTCCCGCCTCAAGGGTTGTGGGTTTGGCTCCCTCCCCCCCTCTGTGCGCATGCATGCATGGTTGAGTTATTAAATCAGCAGATAGCCTTTTATATAAGTTTGGAAAAATGTAAGGCAAGGATTCCCCCATTGCTCATACGCACCTAAATTTAACAGTAGGAAGTGTGCAGCCTCATAATAAAAGGCTTGACTTCCATGTTGACAGACTAGAACCCTTGGAGCACTTTAAAGCCCCCTACTTCAGAGTTTCCTCATTGGCTTCACAGGGCTGCCTCTCTGTTATATGCTGTCTAATGATAACCTTGTAAAAACTGCAATACAGGCAGTCCCCGAATTACAAACATCCGACTTGCGTACAACTCATACTTACGAACGAAGCACTATAAGGGCTATTACAGTATATTTTAAAAAATTGGGATAAATACAATGGTTCGTAGTAACAAACGAACGCACTACTTTGTGAGGCGCATGGAAAATTCAGTGGTTTGTGGGCTCAAGGAATACATAACCCTGTCCACTGTCATATCGCGTTTTTTTAAGTCAGTGACGTTTTTGTCTTCACCCCGTAACGATGCCTCCAAAACGCAAATCTGATGCAAGTGCTGGTGATAGGGTAAAGAAAAGGAAAAACCATCGCCATGGAAAATAAAGTAGAAATAATAGAGATCAGAGAGAGGTGAAACTCCATCATCCATTGGCAGAGCATTTGGTTACAGTCGCTCAACAATCACAACAATTTTAAAAGATAAAGGTAGAATAATGGAGCATGTGAAAGGGCATACCCCAATGAACGCTACGATTATTACCAAGCAATGCAGTGGTTTAATTATCGAGATGGAAAGGCTGTTGATAATTTTGATAGAAGACCAAAATCAGCGTAATATACCTATCAGTCTTTCTTTAGTGCAAGAAAAAGTTCAAAGTCTTTTCAATGATTTAAAAGCTGCTCGTACAGCAAGTGAAGGAAATTGCAACTCAGAATTTGTTGCAAGTAGGGGTTCGTTCAATCGCTTTAAAGAGAGGGCAAATTTGCATAATATTAAAGTTCAAGGTGAAGCAGCGAATGCCGATACACGTGCTGCGAGTGATTTTCCCCGAGACGTTGGAAAAAATTATTTGCCAGACCAAATTTTTAATGTAGACGAAACTGGCTTGTTTTGGAAAAAAATACCTGAGAGGACCTACATTTCGAAAGAGGAACAAAGTGCACCAGGACATAAGACATCGAAGGATAGGCTGACTTTATTACTTGGGGGGGGGGGGGGAACACATCTGGGGATTTCAAGCTCAAGCCTTTCCTAGTGCATCGCTCCCTAAATCCGAAGGCACTACGCAATGTCACTAAGGCATCTCTACCTGTTATTTGGAGTGCAAATGCAAAGGCTTGGGTTACAGTTGCTATCTTGGAAGACTGGTTTTTCAACCATTTTGTCCCTGCTGTTGAAGGTTTATTGCTTGGTCAGAAACATTCCCTTCAAAATTCTCCTTGTCCTTGACAATGCCCCTGGACATCCAGACATTTTAGATGACATTCACCCCAATGTAAAGTTAGTATTTCTACCCCCCAACACCGCATCACTACTTCAGCCAATGGATCAGGGAGTCATAGCCTCCTTTAAGGCCTGTTATTTACGGAGGGCCTTCTCACAAGCTGTCAGGGCTACTCACAATGATGTGATGAGCTTAAGGGAGTTCTGGAAGAATTATAACATTTATGATGCCATCAAAAATATTGCTGATGCTTGGGATGAAGTGAATGAGTCAAATATGAGAGGAATTTGGAACAAATTGTGCCCCCAGTTCACACACGATTTTCTGGGGTTTACAGATGATGACATCACCGAAGCCAGGTAAGCTGTGGTTGATATTGGTAATCAACTGCAGTTGGACATCAGTGAAAATATCATAGTTACTCGACTCCCATGGCAAAGAACTAACCAATGAAGACCTTATGGAACTAGAGCAATAGATGATAGCATTTAGGGAAGAAAACGGGGACCTAGAAACTCCAGAACCGAAGAAGTTTTCTACAAAAGAGTTAGATGATGCTTTTCGTCTCACTGAAGCAGGAATGGCAAAGTTAGAGGAGCAAGATCCTGATACAGAGAGGTTCACCAAAGTTTACCGTACAGTTACCGAAGGCCTGAGCTGCTACAGGGCCATTCATGATGAGAAAAAGAAAAGCTCTGTACAAACCTTCCTTGATGCCTACTTCAAGAAATTGACTCCAGCAGCAGAATCAAACCCTGACTCTCTAACACCAGTCCCATCCTCTCTAACAGGTCCATCATCTTCTGCCTCATCCAGTTATTGTTATCATAATGTTACCTCACAAATGAGTGTTGTCCTTTTAACCATCTAAACTGCAAGAACTGTTTAATGTGTTTCACATTAGGCCCTACAGTACATGCTATATGCACATAGTTATAGTACTGGGGTTTTATATTAATATATGTTATTATGCGCTTTATGATGTTTAAGGTTGTATTTGAAAATGTTTAAGTATTTATATGCACAGAAAGGTAAAAATAAATACTATGTTAAGACAAACATCAGTCTAAGTTGCATTTAATAGGAAAATGTACCTGTTTCAACTTACATATAAATTCAACTTAAGAACAAACTTACACAACCTATCTCGTTTGTAACCCAGGGACTGTCTGTACATGCGAAGCAGGAGTGACAGCACTGACAGGACAGTTCATCCAAAGGCAATGGCATTGATCCCCACCCAACTCTGCACCTCAGCCTATAGCCTATAGTTGGGGAGTGAGTAGCTACCTAAGGTTTCTGTAAGCTAGACTGAAAAGGTGCGTTTTAAACCTAGACTTAAAGATGGAGAGTGAGTCAGATTCCCACCCTGCTGCTGGAAGACCATTCCACAGCTGCGGAGCTCTGTAGGAGAATGCTCTCCAGCCCAACGTAGCTTTGTTTACTCTTGGAACTAATAAGTAACCTGTCCCCTGAGAACGAAGCAAAAGGGGGGAGTAAGGAACCAAAAGATCAGACAATTATTCTGGAGCCAAACCATGCAAGGCCTTATACGCAAGTAAAAGTATTTTAAAGTCAGTGCGAGCCTTAACTGGGAGCCAATGTAAAGATGACAATACAGGACTAATATGTTTGAACTTCCAAGTTCCAGTTAGCACTCTAGCTGCAGCATTTTGCACTAGCTGGAGTCTATTAAACAACCTTGAGTTAAATCCAGAAAACAGAGCATTAGAATAATCCAATCTGGAGCTGATAAAAGCACGAGTTAGCTTCTCAGCATCATTGAAGGACAATATTTTCCGAACCTTGGCTACATTCCTTAGATGGAAAAAAGCTGTTTTAGTGACAGAGGTCTGGGTCAACTAAGACACCAAGATTTCTAACCAATGTGCTTGGTTTAACTGAGCATCCATTAAATTTTACATCAACCTGCTCTGGAAGCACTCTAAGACCAAACAGCATTACTTCTGTTTTATCTTGATTTAGCAGTAAGAAGTTTCTGCCATCCAGCTCCTAATATCGAATAGACAATCCTCAATCTTTGACAGATGAGGAAATTCAGCAGGTTCAACTGATATGTATAGCTGCATGTCATCAGCATAGGAGTGGAAGTCAATACCATATTTCCTAATTATGTCACCATGGCAGCATGTACAGGGTGAACAGCAGCGGGCCCAACACAGATCCTTGTGGAACACCATATCTTACTCTAGTATGAT